>JAADWY010000119.1:0-60721 GCA_023336355.1 Pythium dissotocum | reverse complement strand
TCGTGCCCCAACGGCATGGCCGCCACGCAGGAGTGCGTCTTCCTCACCATCTGCCGTCGTGAGCAGCGCTTTCGACGTCGCGCAGCCACATCGCCGGCCATCGGAGCCATCAATCGGTGGCACACGGCGTGTTCGACGCGCCCGACGTTTGGACGTGTCCGCTGCTAGCGGACCACGCGCAACGATTGTGTCGTGTTCCAGTCTAGTTGCCAGTCCAGTTGCCAGTCCACTTAAAGCTGCTCGGTTAACCCTCGACCTCCGCTACGTCGTCCTCCACCACACGCACTCATCGGTTCAGTGTCTCCTGCAATCCATGCTTTTTTTCTCTGGCGGCAATGTCACTGGCAAATCCGTCCATTAGATGTGGCTACTTCTACGGCTTGGTGATCCGATCCGTGCGTGGTAGTCGTACGATCCAAAATTCATTGGAACATCATGTCTTTGAGACAGACCATGGCGGAATTGCGGCCGCACGCCCCCATGACACCGCCACCAGGATGGGAACCCGCCGAGCTCATGTACAGGCCCTTGATTGGAGTGCGATAGTCCGAGTAGCCAGGAATCGGGCGCATCCAGAAGAGCTACAGGAGTCAACGTTAGAATCCCTGACGACAGCGCACTAGCATGTATTCAAGCTCACCTGATCCAGCCCCATCGCGCCATGAAAGATGTTTCCCTTGGGCAGCGAAAAGATGCGCTCCAGGTCTGGCGGCTAGTGAGGATTGAAAAAAAAACATCAAGAGAAGAGCCTCAACGGCAAATGATCGCAATGTCCTCCATACCGTGAGCATGTCGTAGTCGATGACCGACTTCTTGAAGCCGGGCGCGTACTGTTCGATGACGGAGAAGACTTGGTTCGCGAATTTGTCTTTCTTCCCAGGTGTATCCCAACTGCCATCCTGTCGTCCTTACGTTTAGTATCTAACGCACTTGCAAACGAGAAACAATGCATCGAGACAAACCTTTGGGTGGTACGGAGTGTACTGCACGAACAGAAGGGCCACGTGCTTGCCTGTGAAGCACAAGCCGAAATGGGTTAGCGTCCGCTGCTAGCCCACGCGATTTGTCCTCTTGTACACAGTACCTGGCGGAGCGATGGACGAGTCAAGCGAAGTGGGGATGTTCATCTCAATCACTGGTCGACGAGATGAGAAGCCGTGCTGCACATCGAGAAACGCATCTTCAATCTACGAAATCACACGAAGTGAGATCAATACGACGTCGCACCTTGAGTGGTACTCGACGTGAAGCCGTACAGTACCTGCTCCATTGTGTCGTTGAAGTGGGTGGTCCCGCGATGGTGCCTCATGGGTGTGTTTCCATCGCCAGTGTTTGGAATACACGCAAAGTTGGGCAACAAATCGAGCGCTACGTTGATCTTCACAGCACAAGGTTACCACACCAGAACCGTGCGATTGAGGAAACAGTACATTGTGTCACAAACCTTTGTGGACGCCGACTCGCAGTTCCAGTTCTTCTTGAAGTGCGTGACCACCCGCTCCGGGAGCTGTTTCTCTTCGATGAGATCCAGCATCGTTACCAAGGGATTGGCGTTCGACAGCACAAAATCGGCTTCGATCACGTCTCCACTCTCCATCGTGACGCCACGGACACGGCCATCGTCGATGTTGATGGCCTTGACAGGGGCATCAGTGACGACCTCTGCACCATACTGAATCGCCGCTCGCTCGAGCGCTTGAGAGACTGTTCCCATACCGCCCTTCACATGACCCCACATCCCCTTCACGCCATTCACTTCTCCCATGACGTGGTGGAACAAGATGTAGGCAGATCCTGGTGTCGACGGTGAAAGCTGTGCGAGTCATTGGATCAGTATCGCAGCGGATGGGATCTACCCGATATTAATTTGTCCCCTCACCTTTGCTCCGATGATCGCGTCAGTTGCAAGCGTGGCCTTAAGGATGTCGGATTCAAACCACTTGTCCAGGATCTTGCTCGCTGGTGCCGTCATGAACTCGAGAAACGTCGTGAGCTCTTTGCCTAGCTTCCCAGACCGGTATCCGAGCTTGAGCATCGACTGGATCGCGTCCACACGGCGACTCACAGAAGAATTCGAGTTAAAAATCACGCGCACGTCAGGCGGAAGCTACAATGTGCATGATCGATGTCAGTGAGGGGGTTTTCCAACTAAAATCCTTCGTCATTCATGGCGGGGTACGGCACCTCGTCGATCATCGGGACGAAGAAATCGACCATTCGCTACAACCAAGATGGCATTAGCATTCCAACGTTGGAGTATAACGTAGTATTGAATAAACCCGACACGCATTGCGCGTCTTACGACCAGACTCGTACCTGAAGCATCTCCTCGTACTTGGGGAACTGCTCTGCGTCAGCCACTGAAAACTGGGCTTCACACCAACAACACATCATGTCTTGTGTTAGTCGCACGTGGAAGAAAAAAGCTCTTCGAATCCAGTACAGCGCACCGATGCTCTTTTGGTTTTCGACCATATCGCTGCCGAGAATCAAGCTGCGACCGTCCAACGTTGGCGTGAACGACGACGGATCCCGTGGGAAAACTGTGCGTTTCAACAGCTTTCATCAGAACACATAGCTCAACACGCAATGAAAGAAGACCATGAGCAGTTGTACCTTCCAGTCCATGGCCGTAGAGACCGAGATCCTTGATGATCTGCGGGCGGAAGAGCGAGAACACGTAGGACGCGCGAGAGAACTTGAAGCCCGGCACGATCTCCTCCGTCACGGCCGCGCCGCCCACCAGATGCCGCTTCTCCAGCACGCACACCTTCTTCCCAGCCTACAGCACCACCACACGCAACACAGAGCCGTCAAACGCGTAGGGCCAACATACAGCCAGAGCGATGTGTGTACCTTGGCAAGATACGCCGCTGCCACGAGTCCGTTATGGCCGCCGCCCACGACCACCGCGTCACTGCGAACAGTATACAACAGTATCAGCATCCAGGACACTCTCCCCACTTAACTCTACAATACGCAATCCCCTTACAACTTGCGCTGCAGCACGCGTCCTGCCGCTGCCATACGCATGGTGCCACTGGTGATCTTCTTCGTCCCAGGCTTCTTCCTTTTTGGGCTGCTTGATGCTCAACCAAGTTCAACAAGAGGATACGGGCCGACCCGCCACGGGTTTCGGAGCGTTAGACCCGTTGAAGTTGCATATCGGAGTGATGGTCTTCTCCAGGATGCACTCCCATTTCCAAAATCCAAAGGCAATATGGTGTGGCAAGCGCAGGTGGTGGTGAAAGAACGCGATATGCGGATGCGCATGGGCGCGAATCCTGCGACGGGAGGAATGCGAGGCGTTAGTGGCGGTGTGGAGCCGAGGAAGGAGCGGCTGTACGCACTGCGCCGGCGCTTCGTGATGGTCGTGGACGCGAACGCCGTCGCCATCAAAGTTCTGGGCGCCGCGCGGCCGTGGTGGTCGACAGCGCAGCCGCAGGAAGTGGTTGTGAAGAACAAGCTCGTGAAGATCACGGACGAGAACAAGCGCACGATCATGTGAGAGTTGGATACAGCGAAACGAATGCGGTGTGAAAAGGCTTAACGTGAGATACAGGGTTCGCCTGATAACTGAAGAGAAAGCACTCGAGTTTGCCGCTGCAGTGAGTGAGAGAGGAGGTGAGTATAGCATTGAGATCATCCCTGTGAATGGTCGCGCTTCCTGACACTTCCGATTGCCAAAGGAATCAATCCGCTCATGCACAACGCGACCGTGCGCGAAAACGTCGACAAGGAGCAGAAGCAACTCGAGGAAATGGCGGTGCTGTTCATGAGCAGCCAAGAGTTCCGCGCTCAGATCCAGCAACTCCACGAACGCTTGGAAGAACTATGGAGCTTATAAAGGCAATTTCAATTTGGTGAGTTTCGTATTCATACACGCTTTTGTTCCCCCGTTGTTCACTGCTTGTCGTCGTCACATTCACTGGCTTAGCCTTCGTTGTTGTCGACACCCTCCGTGCAATACTCCACGAGTCGAGTCTTCACCGTCTGCAAGATCGACAGCATGGCTCGAGACTCCTCTTCGTGTTGACGCACAATAGATACTTGCAGCATCACTGGCAAGTGCATGATGGCATCTTCCTCTTCTGCTGACGACGAGTCGCCGTAGTTCATCCGATGGTAATTCACGGCCGCATCTCGGTACTTCTCGTACAAATCCAAACTCTCGGCGTCCTCGAAACCGTACGACGCCGCTGATCGCTGTCCTTCAGCTACGCCTGCACCGACACCCGCATCGACGGCCGCGTTTTCTTCGCACATGGCTTCGTGGGCTTCTCGGATTTGGGCTTCAGGCACACCGTACGCCAGCGCCAAGATCAAGAACACAGAGTACTTGCGCTTCAGATGGTCAGAGAAGAAGTTCAAGACCTCGGCAGAGATGCGTTGATCGCGTTCGTCGATCTTTTCGATCTCACGCCGACTGTTGGCGATGAAAAGTTCGTGGACGCGGCTGACCTTTTCGTACACGAGGAGCGCCATGCGTGGACTTGTGACCTGCTGCACGAGCTTCTCCATGGCCACGATGCGCCGCATCTCAGACTCGGCCTTCTCTTTCTCTCCCGACAGCACGCGGTTACACCAGATTTCGCTTTGGTGCAACGTCAGTTTGGAATCATGGCCAGGGGAGACCCACGACTTGGCTTTCGACTGGTGGCGAGCGGGGGATGGCGCATTGTTCGACTCCTCGTAGTCGTCCGCTGCATCATTTCGTGGGTGACGTTCAGGGTTCGTGAGGTTGTCGCGTTTGATCTGGAGGATCCGTCGGATGGTCTTGGACCACAGCTCGAACGTGCTTTGGCTGTAGGAAGCGAACTCGACCACGGACCTTGCACTTGCATCTGGATTGTTCAGCAGAATACTGTCCACGACGCTACCGGAGCTCACCACGAGGCTCTGTCGGAGCTCTTCATTTAGCCACTATATCATGCAACAATGACGCTCTGCTTAGCTTGTGAGTGATACGAAGTGCCATGCCGATCGCCTTACCTGATCCAATTCATCGGTCTCCAAGAGTTTTCGACGAAAGAGGCGCACGTTCGTGCTGCCGTCGCCATCGTAGGACGACGCATCCACTCCGACCACTTCGACTTTCATCTCACCGAGCATCATCGAAGGCTTCAGGTCGATGATCTGCAACGCAACGACATCGTATCAGCAGATGAACACCCTCACAAAGCATGGCTGCCCACATATACCTTGTCCGGTTTGATGCCCTGCTCCCACTTCTCACGGCTCTTGAACAGCAGCATGAAATCCTCTTGAAGCGATACGAAGTACGGCACCCACTCTGTGAAGAAGAAGATGTTGCGCTCCAGGATCAGCAGCGAGTCGTTCAGCGTTTGCTACACACACCCAACAGTCGCAGTCAGCACGAGATTCTTCAGAGCCTCTTCCAGTTGAAGCAGAGCACCGTACCTTGTAGATGATCGCCGACTTGGCGCGCACGAGTGAGCGTGGTGACCACGGTGTCTCCGGGGAGATGATCTCTTCGGTCACGATGGAAGCGTTGTTGCCGTCGTGCGCGAGCCCTTCCTGCGCCTTGCGCGCTTCTTCTGACAGCGCCTGCATCGATGCTGGGCCTTTCGACAAAATGTGTTTCAGTAGTGTGGGCGGTCGCGCCTTGCTGCTGGTGGATGGAGATGCGGCGCCGCGTGGACTCGCGTTCGGAGACGTGTCCAACTCGAAGCCGAGACTGCTGCGACACGCAGACCTCTCCGCCAGCCCAGGAATCACGACGTTGCACAGCGGCGACGCGCCATCGGCATCACTTCCCACGGACTTGGTCATGTTCGTGGATGGATCTCAGCTGCAATGCCGACGCCCCTCCTTCCGCAAAGGAGACGGCCGTTGAATCGGCGGCAGCGGGCAGCTCTTCCTCGTGTGTGACGATTCGCTGCCGCTTCGAAATCGACTCTTCCACGTGATGACGGGTCGGGTCCGAAGGTTACAGGCCATCTTGCCTTTAAGTCTGGGTCAAATTGAAGACCCGCCCGATGAGGACCTCCTCATTGTGGAGCCCGTCAGGATGGCTTCACTCACGCACATCTTTGATTGGGTGAAATACATCTTCTTTATATCCAATAAAATACTCCTTAGTGACGTTGACCCCGTTTGAATGACAGTGAGTACAGTGTGCGCAACGTCAACCAGATAGTGACATCACGCCGGAGCCTTCGGAGTGGGCGAGGAAGGACGGACATTCCCACCGTCATCGTCATCTTTGGCCTCAGCTCCGGTGCCGTCTCTGCGCGCGTGTAGCATCCGCCCAGCAGTTGGCCATCCGACCGGCGCATCCTTTCTGCTCGCGTCAACGCCAGCGGCAGCCCAAGCAACCGCCAGCGCCGTCTTGTGTGGTGTCCAAGCAGCCTCCAAGCATCCGCGAGTAGGCCCTCTAGGTCTCACGTAACCAGTCGCGAGTCGCAATGCTCAAGCCTGCGACGCTCGCACTTCTCGTCGCTGCTGCTGCGATTGGCGTCGCGGTTGACCGCGTGGTGTTCCGCAAGCCGCAGAGCAAGGCGAAGCCGGTGGAGGAGGAGCCCAAGCTCACGCTGCAGTCGAAGATAAAGAAGAGCTGCGACTGTGCCGACGGTGAGTGCTGCAACACACTCGCGTCGCCGTCCGAGCGAAGATACACGCTACCGCATGCGCACGTATCGCACTGGGAATCGCGCGGCGAGTGCGACCCGCAGTGGTCCCAGCACGCTCCGCTGCGCAACGACTCCTCGCGCTCCAGCTTCGGCATGCTCATCCTGCTGCGCCACGGCCAAAGCGTGTGGAACCGCAAGCCGCAGAGCCCCGAGGAGCTCTGGCGGTACGCTGGCTCGGTCGACATTCCGCTGAGCGACGTGGGAATCCAGGAGGCGTTCGAAGCCGGCAAGCGGCTCGAGTTCACGCCGATCGATGTGGTGTTCTGCTCTCAAATGGACCGCGCGCGGTCGACGCTGCAGCTCGCGCTGAGCGTCCACTCCAGCAAGAAGACGCCAGTGGTGCAGCACCAGTCGCCATTGGACTTCCCAGAGTTCGAGAACGTCAATGACGAGAACCCCTACGATTTCGTACGTGTGGAATTGCGCTGTTTAACCTGGATGTTTGTGTGTCTGACTACTGTTTCTGTGCGTTTACTACCCAGATTCTGCCCGTGTATGTGTCGCCGACGCTCAACGAGCGCAACTTTGGAGATCTCCAGGGTGTCCCAAACACGCTCCACACTGTATTGTTCGACAAGAAGCAGATCCACAAGATCCGCAACGACTACACGACCAAGTTCCCCGGCGTGAATGGCGAGAGCTGCGCCGACATCCACGCGCGCACAATCCCGTTCTTCGACGAGTTCATCGTGCCGCATCTGAAAGAAGGCCGCAACGTGCTCGTGTCGACCCACGGCTTCGTGATCCGCACGCTGATCAAGCACTTGGACAAGATGACCGACCAGGAGTTCAACGAGCAGATGAAGTTTGAGAAGACGGCGCCCGAGCGGTGCCTGCTGCTCGCGCCGACGGGCGTCCCGCTCATGTACAAATTCGAGAATGGCGAGTTCCTCAAGGTCGCCCAGTCGCGTCGCGACCGCGCCGAGAGTCTGAGCAGAAGCATCGCGCCGTACTAACAGTGCGGGTGAGTTAGCTAGCACTCTTCTCACTGAAAACGAAGATGGTCTGGTGTTTACGACCGCATGCTGTGAAGAATATTACGTTGTATTGGGTTGTGTCTCCGATGGCTTGATGTGAAGCAAAATGATGGCAGTGGCAAGCGTCCTAGCTGCCTTTTCCTATCGAAATGGCAGCTTGAGTCTCTCTCTTGCTGAAGGCGGTGTGAGGTCTTCATGCGCTGCCCGTGGCGTCTTTTAATCGCTTCACCAGCTCCGCCTTGAGACCCTTGGTCGGCAGACCCCGATCCTTGAGTGCGTCGCGCAACTGGGTCACGGTAAGCTGTTCAATAGGCTTCGACGGCGTAAATGGCACTTCAGCCATCTCCGTGTCTTCGGACGGCGGCGGCTTCGAAGGAGTCGACAGCTTCGAGGCCGCCGAGCGAGCGGTGCTACGCTTTACTAGAGACGTCACGGTTTCCATCTCCACGTCCTCCGCGTGGCTCTTTCTTGGCGGCTTCACTGGCGACGTAGGTTGTGGTGGAGCAACTGGTGCTGGTGCCGGAGCTTTCACAGGTGAGACTGGCTTGGGCGCTGGAGCCGCCTTCACAGGAGTCGCAACTGGAGCTGGTGGAGCTGGCGGAGGAGCCACAGGCTGGGCTTTTGGTGGCGGGGGTGGCACGGCAGCCGCAGCGACTGGAGGCGATGGAGGTGGCGCGATTGAGGACGGCGCGCCATTGGAGTCAACGGCACTTGCTGCTTCCTGCTCGACGCGCTTCCCGGCCATCGAGTTGAAGAACACGGCCGCAGCGTCACGCTCCTACGACACGAGACACGGGAGCGTTAGCGATACGAAAGGATTTTATCGCGGCTGCAGTAGACCAAACGTACCCGCGGCTTGATGCGCTGGAAGTCGAGCACACGGAGGTGAGGCAGCTTGTAAATCACGTATTCGCGGTAATACTTGCGCTTGGCGACTGGGTTGCCCATGAGCGACAGGGTATCCAGCTTCTTCAGCCCCACCAAGTGCTCGATCTCCGCGAGCGTCGCGACGCGATTGCCCGTGAGGATCAGGTACTCGAGGTTCTCGATGGACTCGGCCAGGTTCTCGTGGAACTTGCTCACGTGGTTGTTGTTCAGCAACAGCGAGCGGAGGCGACGCAGGCGCGGGAAGTTCTCCAGCTTTTTGATCTCGTTGTCCGACAGATCAATACAGTCGAACCCATCCTACTCCCATAGCACACACAGCTTGTCAGTATGGAACTCATGACCCCACTGAGTGCAGCGATCATTTACCTTGGTGACGCCGAGGTTTTCAATGGCGGGCGCCTTGTAACCTGCGGCAGCGTCAGTTCTCTTCGATCATAACCAGCAAGCGAAGCATGTGAGGTGGCGCACCTCTCAGATTCAGCTCACGCTGCTTCAGCGGGTTCACCCAGATGTGTGCGCGCTGGATGACGTCCACGGTCAAGCGCATGGTGCCTCTCTTGAACCAATTCGCCCCGTAGCTCTTCGCCCCGGGTTTCCGCGCTTGCTGGAACTCCCCAGCAGCCAAGCAAGCCGCCCACTAAGTTCGTATTTTGCGATAAGTACGATACAGATCTATTTACAAAATTAGACGAGGGTATCCTCTGAGGGTAACCCTCAATAATCAAAGCGGAAACCAGGAGAAAATGGAAGCGGTCGCTCATGTGAACGCCCGTGCGCTGCTGGGCTGCACGACGACGCCCTGCATCTCCACTTCTTCGTACGAGCCACTGGCAAGCTTCTGGATCTTCTTAGGGTCCCGTGTGGTCACTGGGGCCGACGTCACGGGGCTCTGCGTTTGAATCGCTTCAGCATCCGCAGGAGTCGTCGTTGGCAGCAAGTTGTTGCGTCGCTCCTTGCGAATTTGGCGCATTTCGGGTGTGTGGACAAAGAAGAAGACTCCAATGCAGAACAGCGAGATGATGTGTGCGCCGATGAGGTTTGGGTAGAAGCACACGTCGTGGTTGCGCTTCGACGGGAACACGTACGCCCAGAAGACATACAACAGGAAGGCTGGAAGCACCGTACGCGAAACGGCCCACACGACGTACGTGGCGTAGATGGAGCGCTTGTGGCTCTTGGAGTCCTCGCGGCCGACAGATTCCAAGAAGCCGCGTGCGTTCAAAGGCAGCGTAGCGAGTTCCACGAGCAGGAACAGCAGCAGTCCGAACTGGGCGGCGGCGCAGCACGAGATGAAGTTGTTGATCGCGTACGGGACACTGTGGGATCACAAGCGCTTATCAGCATACCCGAACGAATGGAGAAGCAAGTGCAATGCGGGGTGGACGTACACTGCGACGATGTGGTGGGTGATGAAGACCCACTGCATCGGAATCGGCCAGGCGATGATCACGATGAGATCGCAGAAGAAGTAGCCGATGGCTGCAAATAACATCATACGAACACTCACGTCAGTCCACTGGAAACGCCAATGTGGACACCGCGCGCACTTACCAACGGAGAAGATAAAGTTGGCGGAGCGGATGGAGGTCATGGGCATGAAGTCCGTCCCCCATGTGATGGAGGAAAGTGCGACCGACACGCCGATCACGACCGCGACGGCATGGATCGTCGAGTTGACTCTGCAAATCAAGCACAAACACCTTCGTCAGCAGTTGCATTTCACTCATCAAGCGTCCACACGGAAGAGACTGCGCACCTGGAGCACCAGTCGGCCTTGATCGCTGGAGTGAAGTCGGCGAATTCCGGCACGCGGCGCGTGGACACGATCCAGGAGATGATGAACACCGCCCAGAAGAACGCGAACGAGAGTCCCGCGATCAACAGGTTCTCTCCGAGACGCACGTGGTGTTCGTCTTCCAGCAGGTACACGGAGCTCGAGTCCTCGACGGCCGCCGCGTGCACAGCCACGGTGATCGTCGTCATCTCTCTCGCTCTTTCGCTCGCTCTTTCGTGCTAGGGATTTCGATGGAAGAAAGCTCAAGTCGCTGTCTACTGCGTTGCGTTGCGGTAGGTGGATACCAGTACGTGCGCGATGCCTCCGCTGCGTGTCGTCGAGTCGGCGAGTTGGGGGAAATGGTCCGTTGGTCGGTCGATCTGGTGGGGGCGTAGCTGCTGGCCTGTATGTGGTGTTGACGCCCGGCTCGAACAGGCGCATCAGCACAGTTGGTGCGACTCAACAACCCACGTCAGAGTGGGTAAATTCAGTACCCAACCCACGTACCCTCATCTCCAAAACGTAACTCAGGGTCGTTACAGGATTCAACTAACCAATTAAAAGCGAGAAAAGAAGCGTTTAGGATCTTGATTGGAGGATTTGATGGAGGATGTGCTCCGATCTGATTGGCTGCGACATTTTCATTACTTCGCGATACAGAACGGATCCGCGCAGTCTGTTCAGTTTCTGTGCCCTGTCTATCGGATAAAATCAACATTTTTAGAGATGTTTACAAAACCTGAGACGCAAATTTCATTTTTACAAAAAAATGGTGAGCTGATTACCTACCACAGCAGCTCCCCAGTGGGGCACAATCAAACCTGAGCGAGATGAAGGCCATCACGGATCGGATCTTCAAGTGAAGCGATGCGCACACTCGCGTTAGGCGGCTGCCTGAGCAATGGATCCAACGGACAAACGGACTCCTACGGTGGTGACGAGCGTGTCTCATCCAGCGACAACGCGCCTTCGAGCCATGACAGCATGCTCTCGTGGAGCTTCTCGGAAGCTGCGCTTGGTGTCCCATATGCCGCCTCCTCTTCCGTCGGCTGCTGAGACGAAGTCGCTTCAAGCGAGTCCTCTGGAGTCCCTGTCGTGGGATTGGGCAGCTTGCAGTCAGGAGCCCACGTTGGCGGCGGAGACGCATTCCAATCTGGTACTTGTGGACCACCAGCAGATGCCGTTGGGAAAGCCGATGGAAGAGAAGTCGCTGGAAGAACAGCTCCAGACGAAGCGGCTTCCAGCCAGCGCTGGGCATCCGACGAGCAGTCGGCTGGGCTGGCGGTCGGATGCTGACCGCCCTGTGACAAATTCGGTCGCCCGACAACGGCTGCCTTCCATGCCTCTCCGGGTGGTACTGCTTGCTTGTGCTGTTGCTGTTGCTGCGATCGCTTTGGCTTGGGCCCGCGTACTGGTCCTGCTTGAGTAGAGTTGTCGGGCTTGCTGGGCTTGGTGCGGTTTCCTCCACCTCCTCTCCCTCCGGATCCATCAGACCGCTTACTACGACCGGGTTGCTTTGCTTTCGGACCACTCTCCTGGCCTTGACCTGCTCGTCCGTCGGATCGAGAGCTTGGTTGTTCACGCTTGTCGCTCAGATCGCTCACTGCACGGCGTCGGATGACCGTGTAGCCTGCTTCGTCTGCCTGCGTCTTCTCCAGTGTGCTAAGTGTGCGCGCATCCAGAACCGCACTGGCCGCCTTCACGTCGACGGCTTCAAGCGCCTTCTCTTCCGCTGCCTCGTGCTCCATCGCCTCTCGCAGCGAGCCGAAGAGCTTCTTTTGCCGCGACTGCTGCTGAGTCGTGTCGCTGAAGCTTCGCCATCGCGCTAGGGTTCCCTGATGGTCTCGCCCGCCGATTCCAACGATGTTGTTGTCGCCGTCGAGCGCGTTGCCTAGCGACGTCTTGCGCTTTTCCCGCTTCGCCATGGCCAACGCAATTTGCCGACTGAGTAGCCGTGGCTTGGAGTGACCATTGATGTGGTCGTTGTATCTTCCGAATCAGGGACGCGGCGATGGCCTCCATAACCTCCTCAAATGAAGGATCAAATGGTGAGGTGAGAACTTCCGCTTGCCTGCGACGAGCCACTCAGCGACACTCTTCAACTGGCACGAAAGGTCGTCGGTTGGCAAGTTGAAGGATTTGAAGCTGGGGGAGATGATCCGCAAGTCGGTGAGAGACCTCGTCGATCTCTGCCAATATGTTACAGACAGGGACGCAGGCCTTGCCCACAGTGAGCCCTCTGCTCCTGCAGACTCCTTTCGCAAGCTCCAGTGGAAGCGACGGCGCGAGGCCGAGCGTTTGGGACTGCCCGAGGAGCGAAAGTTGGCACCAACAGTCTCAGAGGAGGCCTCGGTGCTGCCAGACGACGCGAGCCAAGACACTGAAGAGAAAGCTGAACAGCTACCCGAAGACAATAGCGACACAGATGACGAAGGCAACGACGCTCATCCAGTGCTACGCTTCGAAGAGTTCTTGGATGAGTTCATTGCCAGTGAATTGGACGTCACAAACGTTCGGCGGCTTCCGTCCAGGCCATCAGATCCGCTTGGTGTGATTTCGACGCCCACCCGGCGAGAAGGTTACTCCCTCACGCTGGCTCGCTTCGAGTCGACAGAGCTTCTCGTGGTGTTTGGTGGAAGACAGCTTCGGGATATGACCAATCTCTTACCCGTGGCCTCCTCGGTCTTGGATCCACTCAAGCTCGAGCGTGTGCGGTACGCCTTTTCCAACAGCGTGTACTCGTACGACTGCCACTCGACGCTGTGGACTCTCCACCAGTGCACTGGGAGATACCCGAAAGAGCGCAGCGACCACAGCATGGTGTTCGTGGCGCCACATTTCCTCGTTTTGTTCGGCGGACGCGGCCGCAGCGGCATGATATTCAACGATATCTTCGTGCTGTCGCTCAAAGATTGGCACTGGACCGAGCTGGACACGCGCTCGCGTCCTTCAGCTCGGTACTGGCATGGAAGTTGCGTGGCTGGTGGCCAGCTCTTCGCCTTCGGAGGCAAGTCCGAGGTCGAAATCTTCGGCGACTTGCAGCGGTTCCCCATCGCCCGAGGTGTCCAGGCGCTACTTCGTCTCGAAGACCAACGCGATACGCCAATGCATCTGATCGACAGTGTATTTTTACCACTTCCGTGGACCGTGCCTCACGTAGTAGGCAAGATGCCGTCTCCGCGCTTCGGTCTACGCATGGTACCCATCGACCACGACCGGATTGCCTTCGTAGGGGGCTGGCGAGTCGAAAAGCGACTGCCAACAAAGCCCACAGCAGGGCCTCGCTCGGTGGACATTTATGTCCTCGACATAACCACGATGGTGTGGACCAAGCCGCGGTTCTCTTCCCACATTTGCCGGCTTAGTGTGCCGCCTGCACGCTTCCACTTCGAGTGTTTCTACGCACGGCGCTGCATCGTGGTGTACGGCGGCTTTACATATCAACACAATGGCGAGACCGAGTCCTACAGCGGTCTTCCTGATGAGAAGCAAGTCCTCTACAAACTGGATCTGCATCGTATGATCTGGAGACGTCAAGTCATTGAAGCTGATGAGGCGGCTCTACTTCGCACGCAGTACCCGCACTTTAGCTCCAACGCCACCGTCCGTCGAGCCGACGAGCGCGTCGCGTACAGCAGCAGCTCCACAGGCGAGGAGCTTCCATTGCAGCTCACGGCGCTAACTCTGCACGCCAAGAAGCGCAAGCCGCGAGGCATTCAGGATCAGGGCTAGGACACACCGGCATTTAACTATGCCCATGAACTGAGAGAACAGGCGGGTAGGTCTCGCCCACTGACACACAATGAGGCGAGAGCATGGTCTCCAGCAGCAAATCAAGACACCAGACGTCGCTGTCGCTCGCGGTGTCGAAGACGGACTTGCATACCGTGCAATTTGTCGCGGAAGGACGGAGCGAAGAACGTCGTGCCTTGACCACAGAGCGTGCGCGGTAGTGGAGACGCAAGTGTGAGTTGTCTACAGGCCGCGGGCGCAGACTGCAACATACCGGTACCATGGTTGCACCACCAGATCATTCACTTTCCGTTCTGGTCACACGTCACATTTTGCGAGAAAGGATGCGTGCGACGACGGCCCACGTCTTGTTCTTGTGGGAGAGCGAGGATGCATATATTCAGCCAATCATACGAGATAACGTTAGATATTAGCCAATCGAGTGCGATATTCCAGTATTTACCTTGAAGTGTCCTTGCGTCGCTTCAGTTTGCGCAATTGCGCAACCCCAACACCAAAAACCAACACGTATTTTGCTGGGAAAACGGGTTCCGCGGGCTGACCCATTTAGATTGCGCAACCAGAATTATCCAGTCAAAACAGCCTCCAAACTGCCCAGACCCGTTCATCCTCATCTCAGCTAAGATACTCAAACCCGACCCGTCAGCATCCTGCAAGCTGCACAAACGGTCGCGGGTCATCTCCGGTGGCCGAGGATACATGGAGCTCCTCGCGTACCAGTACAGTACGAATAGGAGCCGCAGCGCACCACAACTCGCATATCCAGATTCCCACGATGCTGAGAGGACGCCAATTCGCTCAGGCGCTGCGCTCGCGCTCTTCCGCCGCCGCCTCGCGCGCACGCGCGCAGACGCTCCACGCGCTCACCAACCGCGTCGCCGTCGACTTCCTGCAGCAGCGGAGAGCGCTGTCGACCGACGAGGCTCGCGCGCCCGCTGCCAAGAAGACTCCCAAGTACACGGACGAGTTCATCGGCAAGTCGGGCGCCGAGATCTTCCACGAGACGCTGGCTGAGCTCGGCGTCGACACAGTCTTCGGCTACCCGGGTGGTGCCATTCTGCCGGTGTTTGATGCCATCCACGAAAGCGAGCATTTCAAGTTCTACCTAACGCGCCACGAGCAGGGCGCTGGCCACATGGCGCAGGGCTACGCGCGTGCCACGGGCAAGCCGGGCGTCGTGCTTGTGACTTCGGGTCCTGGCGCGACCAACACGGTCACTCCGCTGCAGGACGCCCTGATGGACGGCACACCAATGGTCGTGTTCAGTGGACAGGTCGCTACGGCCGTGCTGGGCAGCGACGCCTTCCAGGAGGCCGATATCCTGGGCATCACGCGTCCGTGCACCAAGTGGAACGTGCAGGTGCGTAACGTCAAGGACCTCGCGAGAAATATCCGCGAAGCATTCCACATCGCCACGACGGGCCGTCCAGGCCCAGTGCTGGTCGATCTGCCCAAGGACGTCACGGCGGGTATCTGCAAGGTGCCAGTCACGAAGGAGCCGCAGCTCCTGGGCTACTACGGTCAGAAAAAGGTCGAGGGCAACCGCTTCAACCAGGAAGCCAACTTGAAGAAGGCCATCGACCTCATCAACAAGGCCAAGAAGCCGATCATCTACTCGGGAGCCGGTGCGCTCCACGCGAGCGAAGAGCTCCGCACGTTTGCGCGCAACGCCAACATCCCCGTCACGACCTCGCTACAGGGCATGGGCGCCTTCGATGAGCGCGACCCACTGAGTCTGCACATGCTGGGTATGCACGGCTCGGTGTACGCCAACAAGGCGATCCAGGACGCCGACTTGGTCATTGCGATCGGCGCTCGATTCGACGACCGTGTCACGGGCCGCGTGCCGGACTTTGCGCCAGAGGCGCGTCGAGCCGCCGCCGAAGGCCGCGGTGGCATCATCCACTTCGACATCTCGGCCAAGCAGATCAACAAGATCGTGCCTGCGACCGTCGGCATCGTCGGCGACACCAAGCACAACCTGCAGCAGATCATCCCGCACGTGGAGAGCAAGCCGCGTTCCGAGTGGCACCGCAAGGTCCAGGAGTGGAAGGCCCGGTATCCGTTCCGCTACCGCGCACGAGGACCTGGTGAGAAGATGAAGGCGCAGCGCGTCATCGAGGAGCTGTACACGCAGACCAAGAACCTGGACAAGGAGGTGATCATCACCACAGGCGTGGGCCAGCACCAGATGTGGGCCGCCCAGTTCTACCGGTGGTCGCGTCCTAACACCATCATCACATCGGGTGGCCTCGGCACCATGGGCTACGGTCTTCCGTCCGCTATCGGTGCCAAGGTCGGCAAGCCAGACGCCGTCGTCGTCGACATTGATGGCGACGCTAGTTTCATGATGACGCTGACGGAGATGGCGACCGCTGCCGAGTACGGCATCGGCATGAAGGTCATGCTGCTGAACAACGACTTCCAGGGCATGGTCAAGCAGTGGCAGGACCTGTTCTACGAGGAGCGCTACTCGGGAACCGTCATGAAGAACCCCAACTTTGTCAAGTTCGCGGAGGCCATGAACTGCGAGGCCATCCGCTGCACGAACGACGAGGACCTGCCAGAGGCCATGGCCAAGTTCTTGGCGGCCGACGGCCCGATTCTCGGTGAGTTCGTGGTCGAGAAGAACGAGCACTGCTACCCAATGGTAGGCGCCGGCCGGGCACTGGACGAGATGATCATCGGTGACTTCGACGACTGTCCGCCGACCACCTCTGTGTAAATGAATACGCGACACAACACCTATGATAGTCGTGTGTGTGCCCATGAATACTAGACCAATTCCCACTCAAAAATCCATCTTATCGCTACAAGCGTTTGATGTTCGCACCATCCTGAGATTATATTGGGGTCTTTAGCTCAGCTGTGGTGGTAGAAAGCCATTACCGGTACGAAGTGTAGTGGTCACACAAAACGTCTCTACTTGGCAAGACCGAGGAGCTTGTTCTGCGAGTGGAGCTCCATGGTCGCGTCGCAGCCGCCGATGTGCTGGCCGTTGATGAACACGTTAGGCACAGTGCGCTGCTTGGTGAGCTCCAGAAGAAGAGCCTGGATGTCGGCGCCATCATCTGTTATAAGCCACAATCACACAGAGAAATGTAAGAGGCGGAGAACAGCCAAGAAAGAAACATCACGACAAGTGACAGCGACGTACTGCGCTCGTCGAGCTCCACGATTTCGTGCTTGATCTCCAGGTCCTTGAACAGAGCCTTCACGCGGGCGCAGTACGGGCAGTGCGTCTTGGAGAACACGAGCACCTTCTCGCTCTTGATCGCGGTCTAGACAGCAAATACAACAAATGCACAAACATCCACATGCATCTGTCACATGAGTGAACTGCCGACTACTGCAACTCTTCAGCGACGTTGCTGTCCGCATGTTACCTGCACCGAGTCCTTGTTGGCTTCCACGTGGACGCCACGCGCACCGACAGGCGCGAGCAGCGAGCGCATAGCCACAGGGCTGAGCGAGGCGAGGGCGAGGGCACGGCGAGCAAGCATTTTAGCAGTCGAACGAACAAGGGGGAATGAACCTGGCAACGTGGGTAAACAACTTCACGCCAAGGTCACGGATAGTCACTCTATCGCGGGGGTGAGGGGCTCACTTCATATTGTGACATCGCCTCGCACAACAAAGATGGAGAGAGATGCGTCGAAGAGCAAGCTCCAGGCACGCCTAGAGCGGCCGCCAGAGAACTGGGCGGATGCCGTGGTCATCGCGGTGGTGAAGGATCCGTATTTCTACGGCGGATGCGTGCTCGCGGTGTTCTTAGTGCTGTCGCTGGTGGCGTTATGGGCGACGCGGCAGCTTATCCACGCCATCGACGAGGACGAACGCGCCAAGAAGAAGGCCAAGAAGAAGGCGGAAAAGAACGAAAGCAAGAGCGACAAGAAGCGCGACTGATGCATGCATACACGATGCTATGAGGCACGCAAAAGTCAACACAATGACAGGAAGCTGGATACGGTTCATGGATATCCAATTTTGAGTTGTATAGTACACTACGACGTCGTCTCATAATTCTGCACTCTCACTCCACACAGCGTCACCGCGACGATCACATCTCACTCGGATCCGCCCACGGCTTCTGCGATCTCCGCTGGTTCCAGTTGAGGTTGGTGATCATCGACTCGAACCAGTCCTGGTTCTCGTTCACGCGGCACACGGCCGGCAGCGGGAACGACGACACGCGCACGATGATGCTGTCGCCGCGCTCGAGCTGCACGCGGTTCTTGCCGTCGAACGACACGTACGCGCTGGACGCGCGACTGTTCATGGGGAACACGATCTTGAGCGTCGCGCTGTCGTGGAAGAGCAGCGGGCGGAACGACAGTGTGTGTGGGCAAATTGGCGTGAACAGCATCGACGGCACGGACGGGTGGGTCATGGAGCCACCAGCAGACAGCGAGTAGGCCGTCGACCCCGTCGGCGTGGCGATGATGATGCCGTCGGCAGCGATCTTGGTGATCTGCAGGCCATCGCAGTAGCAATCGAGCTCCACGAGCGCGGCCGACGGACCCCGGTCGATGACGATTTCGTTCAGCGCATGCAGAGGCGTGAGCGCCTCGCGCTCCTTGTTGCGGCGGATGATCGTGCCGACCAGTCGGGACCGCAGCGACAGATAGAAGCCGCCCTTGAGCACCGACGTGATGTGTTCCGCGTCATTGTCGACGTCGAATGGCGTGAGGAAGCCGAGTGAGCCCATGGCGAACGCCAAGACGGGCGGCACGCTCTTTTTGAACATGGATGATACCCACAACACGGTGCCATCACCGCCCAGCGAGATCACGAAGTCGATGTTGTGCTGGCACTCCTCCCATTCTTGCTCCGACTTCCACGTCTGTGTGCGTGGGATCTGGAGCTCCTTGTGGACAGCGGGCTCCAAGTACACGTTGAGTTTCTTCTCGATCAGCACCCACTGCGCGATCCGCACCAGTGTCTGCGTAACCGTCGGCTCGTTCGGCTTCTTGATGATCAGCACGGTCTTCGGTGCTTCGTCCCACAGACACTGGACGTTGTTGCGCGACCGGTGCTGTGTGCGAATGCTGCGGTTCATGGGCGTGAAGACTTCACACTGCTCATCAGAACACTGCAGCAGTCGGAACGACGAGCGGCCCAAGCTGACGATATCGCCCGACGAGTCGCTGTCGCCAGAGCTCGAGCCACCGTCCTGGTAGATCCCTTCACCCTTCGACGCGAAAGTATCGGCGATCAGTCTCAGCTCTGAGTTCGTGCGCTTGCGCGGGTGCTTGCCGACCGTGCGGAGATCCTTGGCGATGGTCTGCGGGTTGCGCTGCTTGGGCTCCTGGCACCGCTGCATCCAGTAGTTCTTCTCGGTGATCGCAAGCTGTAGCTGTTCCTGGAGCTCCTGGATCTTTGTCTGCATGCGGATGGGGCTCTGCGCCTGCATATCGCAGAAGGCCAGCAGTCGCTTCATCTGATCGCCGATCGAGCGGATGTCCTCTTCCAGCGCGTAGCCGTTGCCGTTGCCGGACGACCGCCGCAGCGGCGTCTCGTGGTCGTCGAAGCTGGACTCGCGCGACATGGAGCCGTCGAATGTGTGCACCGACTCGGAGTCCGTGGGCGTGAGCAGCGCGGACGCGAACGACGTGGACTCGGCCGTAGCAGCGGAGGACGAATCCATCGAATCTGGCGGTGACAGGACCGTGAGCTGGTGGCGGATGCGTTTCTCAGAGGCCGCGGCGGCTTCGAAGTCGAACACACTCATGCAGAGCGTCAGCGCAAGGAAGAGTAGGCGTCGCGACGCAGCTTGGCGAGTGCGACCGCGCTCTGGACGTGCTCAGGCTTGGGCTCCAGGACCGAGGAGTTCGCTTGATACAGCGATACTTGATACTGCACACTAACGACTGGGGAGCTTCACTCCTCAACGCCTGGGAGGTGACGCGAAGGTTGCTCAAAGAGAGTCGGTGGAGCTGGTTGTGGACGGGATGTGCGTAGAAGAGGCAGATACACCCTCACTCTGGGCTTTCGATTCGTAATCGAAATGACACCACGGTGGAGTTCCAGGAGGCTAATCAGCCCGGTCTGTATTATGAGGGTGTCGCAATACGGAGACGTCCAGAGTCCAGAGGTGAGGGATCCAGAGTCCGGAGTCGGGGCTTTCCTAAGTCCAGAGTCCAGAGTCTGCATACATTACGACGAGCACGCACGTGGTTGGAACGAGTTCCAGCAACGTGTGCGTTCGACGAAAATGCTGTCGAATCGTATCGCCACACTGCAGTGGAGAATTTGCAGTGGAGCTTTCCATGCTTTCTTCCAGGGTGGACTGACGTCGGCAGTCCAGATCTGATGAGAATTTGAGAGCGGACGGTCCGCCACCGAGGGAAGGGCTAGGGATAGCGGATCCGCTCATGCTTTCAAAATCGAATGCGAATGCGAATGCTATGGCGATAGGAAGCAGCTTGCGGTGCGGAATGCCAAGCCTGCGTCAGTTGAGTCCAGCTGGAGAACTCAACATGGCGGTCGGAAGTGAAAGCCCAATGCAGGTGGCGACACTTCAAGCGCAACCTGTGGACACCTCGGTGGATAAGCCAGTCAGCGGCAGAGGAACGGGCAACCATGCGCGTGGAGAGCTCAAGTACGAGGTCGTGGTGGGCCGCACGGCGCTGACGTACGCGTACGCGACGTATCCGCTCAAGTTCCTTCACCCGCGGCGCACGATCCGCCAAGGCCACGACACTTTCGTGACGGTGAGTGGATAGATCAAATGCCCATCCATCAGGAAGACGAGGTGCGCGGAACTGGAAAACGGCTCTCAACGCGTGCTCTCTAATGGCACTGTGGTCGCGAGTCTGTTTCCAGCGAACACTCGCTCATCTCTGCGATGCAAAGCACTAACGTCACGATTCCATGCTCTTGACTTGAAGTACATGCTCGGCTACGGCGGTGGTCTTGTCGGCGGAGATTCGGTGGAGATATCAAGTTCGGTGGCCGACGACGCAAATGGTAAAACACAAACAGACGAACGGATGTCTGCACTGCTGTCTGGATGTCTCCCGATGGTATCCGTTGGGTCCACATGGCTACATCCAGGCTTTCCAGGATAGTGGTTTGATGTATGTGATGCATGACTTGTGTGTGCTTCCCCAGTGGTGCTGTGCACGCAGGCGACGACCAAAGTGTTCAAGGCCGAGGTGGACCTCGACTTCGTGCGCCAGACGCTGTCGTTCCACGTCGGCCACCACGCGACACTTGCGGTGCTGCCGGATCCGATCACGTGCTTTGAGCATGCCAAGTACCAGCAGAAGCAGGTCTTCCGACTGGAGAGCGACGCGAATCTTGTGTTCGTCGACTGGCTCACCAGCGGACGCAAGCGCAACTTCCTCGCGACAGGGTCGCTCAAGGACGACCGCAGGGAGACAAACGAGCACTGGGACTTTGATGAGTACGACAGCGCTGCCGATGTCTACGTGGATGGCGAGCTCGTGCTCTCGGATCGCGTGCGGCTCATGGGTACGTTACGCCACCATCGCATCAGAGGCTTTGGGATCTGTGAGCTAAACGCGAGTTTTTTCTTGAAGATGACGAGTTCGTGAGTCTGCGCAAGCGTATGCGGGGAACACACGTCCTCGGTCTCACTGTGATTCTTGGTGCACGGCTCAAGGTCATCACGGATCGCCTTCTAGAGCTGAGCAAGCGCAAGCGTCTCCACAGCGCACAGGAGATTACGCCGCAAGGTCGTCTCGCGTCGCAGTCTGACTTCGCTGGCGTGACGGCCTCGGCCAGTCCGCTGGGTGCCGACGGTGTGATCGTGCGCCTCTGCGCCGTGGACACAGAGAGCGCACTGCGCTACATGCGCGACGTGCTTGCGCCGCTCAAGGATCTGCTCGGCCACACGCCGTTTCAAGAAAACCGTTAGTCAGCATTTGGTTTTGGTGTGTCGCCCAAATTAGCTTAGTTTGGTTGATCGACGACCCGGAAGTCATGTGGTAGTGGAGGTTTTGTATCCGTTTGAACAGGTGTCCCCGCGCCCAACCCTGGACTGTGCCTCATTCACTCCCCTCTCCCTTCGCGCGGGCAGTTCTTTGGTTCTCTAGCATCAGTAGTCCTGAGAGGCCTTCCGGAGGAAACTCGGGTCGGTGGAAGGGAACGCACGGCGCTTCACCACGACGGCCACGACGGTAGCAGCGCTCGCAGCGGCGGTGGCGCTGGAGGAGGACATGTCGGACTACGAGGAGGAAGATGAGAAATGGATACAGTGGTTCTGCTCGCTCTCGGGCAACGAGTACTTCTGCGAGGTGCCGCAGAGCTACATCGAGGACTCGTTCAACCTCTATGGGCTGCGCGCGCAGGTGCCCAACTACCAGGAGGCCATGAACATCATCCTCGACCTCACAGACATCCCGTACGACGACGACGTGCCCACGTGTGCCGCTGAGCTCTACGGGCTCATCCACGCGCGCTACATCATCACCACACACGGTCTCGACTCCATGGTACGCTCGATTGCGTGACGCGCGCGATGATGCATTCGGCTCACTGACTGATGGCTGGGCTGTTGTTGTCAATCAGATGAAGAAGTACCGCGACCGCGATTTCGGCGTCTGCCCGCGCGCTCTCTGCGAGGGCCAGCCCGTGGTACCGGTACGTTTGTAGGCGTCCGAGAAGCCGGCTTTTCTTGACGACTTACTGATGACGGTTGCCACGCCGTTTGTGTAGGCGGGCATGCATGACGAGTCGAAGAAGTCGGATATGAAGGTGTTCTGCCCCAAGTGCCGCGACCTGTACACGCCTGTGACCGAGTACCAGTCCCCCGTCAGTACGTCATTCGCATTTTTGAAACATTGTGCCCTTGATCCTCCTGTCACTAACATACGACCGTTTGCTCACTGTACAGTCGACGGCGCCTACTTCGGAACGACGTTCCCGCACCTGTTCTTCATGACCTATCGGGAGTTGGAGCCGCAGCCGTCGACGGTGCTGTACGTGCCGCGCGTGTTCGGATACAAGATTCACAACCGCGGCGCCAACCGCCGGCGTCTCGCGGTCACGGCCAGCGAGGAGGAAGACGCACAGGTGAGTCGTCGAGCCTGAGCTCTTGGATCAGCATGTATGTGTTTGGCTTTTCATGTGGGGGGTCCAGCACGCGCTCCAAACACACCTCCGGTCGGATGCTCGTGATGGCTGTCTGTTGTGCCTGTTCTGGTGCCTGCCTGTCTTGCATGTTGTGGCCATTTCTGAATTCTACCGGGCGGTGTGGGGATGCGAGCGTGTTCGACTTATGAAATCTCTGTTGTTGTTTTAACAGAAACTGTAATTCTGTGTGTACTAGCGACGGATCGTGGCCGGTGGAAGAAGGAAAGGCGACGAGAGCGTCGACGCCGCGGCCAGCAAGATGAAGAAGCGCAAGCAGGAGATCTGAGCGGCACACGCTTTGAGTGGCGTTCGGGTGACGAGGCGACGAAGAAAAGGAGAAAGAGAGGAGAAGAGAAGAGGTAGAAGAGCACGGCACCATGGGAAGCCCCCGCGTTCGTTCGGCCTGGCGTGCCATGGGGGAAGCGTGCGTTCTTTTGTGTCTCGTCGGGCAGTGAGGCCGTGCTACGTGTCTCCTGGCACGAAGGGATATTGATAGTAATAGGTGACAATTGATTTCGACTTTTGCTGCACGCCAGTCCGCTTTCCGGTGCCTCCCTCCATCTTGCTCACGCCACTGGAGCTCTCCATTTTCTGTTCCATTCCATTCCAAGCCTAGAACCCAGTTTGCAGTTTCACTGGTTATGTGGTCCACACTATCCTTATCTTATGGGACGCACACCATTTCCGTACCATTCGTCACCGCTGCACTGCCCCACATATCCGATCTCCTCACCAAGAGCCCAGCAGCATGAGGTGGGTCCGTCGCATGCGCCTCGCGGATGGCTGTGTGTCTATCGTATGCACTCACCAAGCACTCACGTCCTCCATGTATACGTCTGTAGCACCGTGGATCAGCTCGCGCGCGACGTGCCAGCACAGCTCCTCGTGGCGCCGGCGGCGTCCGACTGGACTGACGTCACGCAGGTAAACCGACTCATCATCTACATCTACACCCGTGGCCGCCCAGCAGGCGACTGCCATTAAACTGCTCACTAACTGGCGTCACGCGATGATGTAGCTCTTCAGCGCCGCAGCCAGGGAGCTCAAGGTCGGGCAGCTCGTGCACGTGCAGGACTTCAACCTCTTCGACTCGATGTCGGCGCTGGAGCTCATGGACCCGAAGATGGACGCCGGTCTGCTGCTCCACGGCGCGGCGCCGCTGCCCGTGGCCGAGCGCGTGGCGCAGAAGACCATTCCGCTGTGCTTCACATCGGCGCGTGACGTGCTGGCGACTGTGGATGAGCTCTTCCGCGTGGAGGCCGCGTGGCTCAACGGCCAGGCCATGCCGCAGACGCTGCTCACGTGCGTGTACATGCACCGCGACGCTATTTCGGTGCTGATGACAGCGTTTCTCGAACCAGCGGACGCTCAGAAGGACGATGCAGCGTCTGATACGAGCAGTAGCATCGAAGAGCGAGTGCTGACGCGTCTGCAGGCACTGGGCGGTTCCACACAGGACACGCTGCTGCTGGTCATGGCCACGCTGTGTGTGTTCACGCTACGTGCGAGCGCCCACGTGCGAGAGGTCGTGGTGCGCGCCGACATCTACGAGGAAGAAGACTTCTCGCCAGGCAGCGCCGGCAATCTGGACACGTCGGTGTTCGACGTGTGGACGCGGCCGGCGCTGGAGTTGCTGCTCATGCGCGCGATCGAGCGCATGCAGACGCTGCTGACCCAGGAACGAGCGGTAGTCGCGACCAAAGGAGCCGCCAAGAAAGCCGCCAAGAAGAAGAACGGCGCCAGCAAGACCAAGGCGGCGCCGGCGGTGGAGAGCGTTGCGAGCGGCAGCCCAGCTAGCGTCAAGCTTGAAGGACTGGACTCGAACGTCAAGATCAGCGCGCTGCTGTGTGAGGCGCTGCTGCGGCGTCTGCAGTTGCGCAAGGTGCTGCACGTCGTGTACTCGGACCTTGGGCTCGCGGAG
Organism: Pythium dissotocum; assembly: GCA_023336355.1. Classification (NCBI taxonomy): domain Eukaryota; phylum Oomycota; class Peronosporomycetes; order Pythiales; family Pythiaceae; genus Pythium; species Pythium dissotocum. Next base: position 35,656 of record JAADWY010000119.1, on the reverse strand, counting down.
CAGCTCTCGGACTTGGAGCTGGCGAAGTCGGGGTTCTCGTCGGCGCTGGAGCTGCTCAAGGAAATGGCTGCCGAGGCGCTTGAGTTTGATACTGAGTGCTTCAGCGGAAAGGCTTTCGGCTTCGACAAGTCACTGAGCCGACTGCTCACGTCCGGTTCGCCGCCTCGTGACGTCAAGCCCACGACGATGGACGAAGCGCTCAAGATCTACGACAAGCTGTTGAACGACCTCATCGTAGCCTGCTCGCCCGGCGAGTGGACGATGATGGAGCAGGTGCGCGTGTTCCTGGCCGACTTTTCGCGACGCAAGCCCAACATCATCGCGCGGTCGTTTGTGCTGGTACGTGTGTGGTCCATGGAGGAAGTCTCAATGCGGATTGTTGGACCTGACCGTGGATTTGTGTATCTGTTAGCTGCTGCTGTACTGCGAGAAGAAGATCTACGGCAAGTACGGCTTCATGGACTGGCTGACGGAGGAGATGGTCATGAATGGCGTTCCGTCGGTGCTGCTGTCCACCCAAGAAGGCGTCCAGTTCAGTGCGCGTGGCATCGAGACCGTGTACGAGTCGCTCAAGCTGTTTCTCCACAACCGCTCGCGACAACGCGCCCGCGTGGAGTATTTATTGGAGGAGTGGGCCGTGCTGCAGGTGGAGGCCGTGGCGGTGGACGAGCGGTTCATGGCCGAGATGCATATCCCCAAGGCCGCGTACCCGCGCTACTTCACGGCCTGGACGCTCGAACAGGTCACTCAGCTCATGATCCACTACGTGTTGCTGGGCTTTGAGCTGGAGCTGTACGCGCCCAATGAGTACAGCACGATCTACTGGTACCTGGACTACTTGTGTGGCGCGCGTCTGCAGAACCTCAACTTCACGTGGGGGTTCCTTGAACGCATGAAGGATCTGATGAAGGACCGACCTCAGCGTGGCCGTGCGCCGCCGCCAGCACCAGCAGCCGCAGAAGACGCTAACGCCGTGGATCCGACCAAGCGCCGCTTCCTGCGAGAGATCAGCTACACGGAGATGCTGCGGGGCATGATGCGCGCCTACTTCCAGACCTGCGCGGCCTTCGAGCGCGAGCAGCTCGTGGATGTGGCGCCGCCTGTCTACGGCTCGCGCGTGATCCGCTTCCAGCACCGCTTCGCAGCGTTCCAGTCGCTCCAGTTTCCTGCGCCGCTGAGCTATGATGACTACCTGGCCAACTGTGACTTCTCTCGGTTCGGCGTCGATCTCATCTACAAGTCAGCCGAAGAATGCTTTAAGGTCGCGCGTGGCCATGGCGATGCGACGCGCGTGATCACAGCTGAAGAGCTGGTGGCCACAGGCAGCTCCGTGCGCACGAGCGACGTGCCCGACGTGGTCCACGTGGCGGTCGCGAACCTCTTGCATTTGGCTCGACGAGAACAGGAACAGCAGCAGCAACAGCAGCAGCTCAAAGGCAACGGGGGTCGCAAGGGCAAAGCCAGCCAAGCTCAAGCATCTCAACCCGCCACCGCAGCGACCGTCGAGTTTGATTTCGCCAAGCACCCGCACTTCCCCGTGCTGGTGTTTGGTTCGTCCAGCGAGAAGCGATAGAGACAGATACAAGGCTTGCAAATCCAGATAACGGAGACCAAGCCGTGCAGATTGTTTGCTGACTCGTTACGTGGGGCGCGCAGCCATTTGCCGCTGCAGCAGCGCCGTCTTGTCGTTCTCGACCTGCGCCAGTTGCGTGAGCAAGTGCTGCAGCTCGCTCGCGTGGTCGTGCTTGAGCTGCAGCACGCGCGACTCGTACGACTGGAGCTCGCTCGCCAGACGCTTGTACTGCTCGTGGACCTCCAGACACTTTTGTTTGAACGCGTCGCGTTTCTAGAGTAAACACAGCCACCAGACTGAGCCCAGACCAGACGTCGTTCTTCCTCTCACTACATGATTCTTGTGCTCACCTTTTGCGCGTGGCCCAGCTCCCGCAGCGCCTTGCTGAGCGCGCGTTTGGTCTCTTCTCGCAGCGCGTTCTTCTGCGTACGCGCCTCGGCTTCCACCCTCGAACACTTGCCCTGTTGAGAACCATTCAGTCATCCATGCAAAGGCGCCGTCTAGTGTGTATGGATCCATACCTGCCACTCGCGTACTGTGGCCGCGTGGTCCTCTTTCTCGCGTTCCAATTTCTCACGCAGGCCGGCGCAGTCAGTCTCGGCAAACTTGAGCTAGTGGGTGAGTGTGTCAATGTTGAGTCAGTCAGTCATAGCTTGAATCCCACTGATGGAGCAGTCGTAATCGACGTGCCTTGGCGTCCATTTGCTCCTTTTCGAGCTCAATGTCTTCATGCAACTGGATGGTCTCACTTGCAACATGAGTATTCGTCAGCCATTTGTCAGCAGTTACTGATAGTGAGGACTGCTGTCGCTGACGCACCGATGCTTTGCTTGGAGCGTGCGGTAGTCGATCTCGATCTCTTTGAGCTTGGTGCGCAGCATCATGCACTCGGACTTCATCTTGGACAGCTACTCACAGACACAGACACACACAGAATCAGCGTCAGTCGTATCAGCCACAACGTCAAGCCGACTCCATCGTCGTCGCACCAGCTCCTGCGTGGACGACTGCTTGGCGTTTGTGTGTTGGCGCTCCATCTCCAGAGCGTGGAGCGACTGCCGCAACTGCTCCGCCTCGCTCTTGCTCTTATGCAAACTGTCTTCGCTCTCGATCAACGCCGCTCGTAGCTGGTCTTCCTTCTCCGCCACCTAGTTCCGTCCCCACACTCTAAGTATCAAGCTCCCACAAGACATTTGGGAGCATTTCAGTTATCGCTCACGCACCTTCCGCTCCATGGTCGCCGCTAGCTGACGCAGCTTGTCGATCTCTTCATCTTTGGCCTTCAGCAGCGCCGTCGTCGCCGCGCGTCCTCCGTCTTCATCGTCAGCGTCATCGCCGTCGCCTCGTCTGGACGCCGCACGTTGTGCGACTGCGTTTTCAGCGGCCTTCAGCTCGCTCACACGCTCTTTCAGTGAACTCCGCTCTCGATCCCATGCCTCCCGTTCGTCTCGAAGTCTACAAACGCAGTCAACCATCGAGTCAGTAAGTACGACAACCAGTCCTCCTGGGTATTCACAGGCGTAACCATACTTGGCCGTGGTCGCCTGGTGGCTGCTGAGTACGAGCTGCTCCTTCTGCTTGAGCTGCTCGCGCAGCTTGTCGCTTTCGTTCGTGAGCTCCAGCAGCTTGGTCTGCGCGTGGTCCCACTTGCCGCGCATGGCCTCGTAGTCGTCTTTCACGCGCGCGAGCTGCCTCGCCGCCGCCTTCTTGTCCAGCTCCAGCCCCGCACCGCGCGCCATCTCCTCTGCGAGTCGCGTCTGCGTCTCGCTTCGCTCACTCTCGGCGTTGTCTTTGACGCGCTTGATTTCGTCTCGCAGGTCTTTGACCTCGTCCTGGAGCAGCTGGACTTCCACCAGCGTCGCAGTCTTCTGCTGCTCCAGACGCCGAACGACGTCGCTGCTTTGCGCGTCGCGAGCGTTCTGCTCGGCGGCCGTGAGCTTGCGCTTGAGATCGTTGAGCTTCATCTCGTACGTCGCATGCAGACACTCCATCTCGTTGCCCTGGTCGACGGCGAACTGCTCGTACTCGGTCTTGACGATCTCGTACTCGCGACGCATCGTGAACGCCAGCTGCCGCTGCTTCTCCACGTCCTGCTGCAGCTGCGCGATGCGCTGCGCGTGCGGCTCCTCCAGCTCCTCTTGGATTTGCATGCGTAGCTGCTCGAGGTCGCGCGGCGGCGCGAACTTGGTCTGCAGGTTCTCAAAGGCCTTTGCCTTGAGCTCGAGCTGCTTCTTCCACTTGGCGATGAGCTCCTCGTGCTTCTTGTCCGACTCGATCTACAGGGTAAGTGATACACGTGTCTATCTATCAGAGTCTGACTGGTGATTTTAGTGGACTCACAGTGCGCTGTGCAAATGCCGACGTACGCGGTGTTCGGTCTCCTGCATCAGCACAAGCTGGAGCTTCTCGCATCGCTCGTGGAGCCGCTTGGTCTCGTCTGTGAGCTGCAATTCGCAAAGTGTCAAATGTCAGTAGACTGGTTATTTGTATGGACTGGAAATCAACGCGCGGACCTTGTGGTTGGTGAGCTGCAGCCCGTCGCGCGTGCGCTGCAGCGACTGGCTCAGCGCCGCCGTCTTCTGGAGATCCGTGTTAAGCTGCACGAGCTGCTGCAGCAGCGCCTCGTAGCGCGACGCCGACGCCGACGCTGACGCGGCATTTCCTGTAGCTGTTGCGCCTGCGGCTGTCGGCGCCGCTCCCATGAAGCTCGCCATGGACGGCGTTTCCACCTGCATTTTCGTGTCTCTTCAGGATCCAGCAAGGGTGTTGTTCCTAACGGTTGTAATTTGGTTCCTAACTTTGTCGAACAAAGGGGATGGGCACCTTAAGAAACGACCATCACTCTTCACTGTGACGTTCCCAGCAGTTGAAGTGTCGACACCAGCTCCACGCCTCGCTTCGATCAAAGGGCAACCAACTCGCGACAACAGGACTCTTCCATAGAGGAGGTTAGTGGAGGAGGAGGAAGCAAACCACAGAGGAAGACGGAGGAGGGGAGGAGGAGAACTCCTGCGGACGACGGAGGAGGACGATGGCGCGCACCAAGCACGAGCGCACGCTGCAGCGCAAGCGTGAGCGGCAGGCGAAGACGGGGGAGAAAGAGGAGGAGGAGAAGGAGGAGGGGGAGGAGGAGAGGAGCGACCCGAGGGGAAAGGACCAGTCAGGCGTGGGGAACTCCACGAATGAGGAGATCAGCGACGTGGAGAAGCGAGCGGCCTCACCAGTGGAAGATGGCTGGCGCGCTGTGAGAACGGACGTCAATGGCGCGTACCAGGGAGAGCGAGAAGAAGCGCAGAAGATGCTCAGTCAAGACGCCATCGAGTCGATATTACAGCGGCTCGAGACGGAGATGTCCACGCGCAAGACGCAGCAGACCAAGACGACGACGGAGTCTCCGGTTAGAAAGACCTTACAGGAAAAGCCACAAGAGCAGCAGCTCTGTGTCCACGAAGAGCAACTCCAGCGCCTGCAAGCGCAACTCGAGCAGGCTCTGAGACGACAAGAGCTGCTCGCAGCAGAGAACGTCGAGTGGAAGCGCGCGTCCGAGAAGCAGCACGACTTCCGCGCCGAAATCCAAGCCACGCACGTGCTGCACCGCACACAGGCAGCGCAACTGCGGCGCGTGGCGGAGACGCTTGATACGGCGGCGCACGCTGCAGGGGACGCCGTGCCAGCACTTCACGCGATCGCAGACGCGCTGTATCTATGTGAGGCGGATCAAAGCACGAAAGGCGGTCATAAACTCACGAGTGACGCGATGGTGTTTCCAGCGCAGCACACGAGTAGCTGCAATTGCGGACGAGGCTCATGTCGCTGGCCGGTCAAGAAAGAAGAAGGCGACTTTGCTGATGAGTACGCGTTCCGCATCTTCCGACTCGAGGAAGAGCCGCTCAAGAAGCGGCGCTACACGACACTCGAGAGCTTACAGGCGACCGAGTCTGTCTTCAACACCAACGACGCGTCGCACGCGAACCAAATCGCGACCATCCTCCAAGAGTACGAGCAGAAGATCTCGGGACACTACATCTACGAGCCGCCCACGATCAAGCGCCGACGGATGCGAGGAAGACCTTCAAGCGACAACGAAGCATCCAGTGCAGACGACGGCGACCTCTCCGACACCTCACTCGAAGTCGTGTTCTCTGGCGTGGATCCGACGACCCCAGTCCACCCGGGCTCGGAAGATGCGTTCTCCATGGTCGCACTCTAGTCGGCCACTCACTCACTTTCTCTCTTACTCTCTCCATCCTTCGTGCCGTCACCGTGCGAGTTTCATTACGTTTGCGTTGCATTTTAAAGACGATCGCCATCTCGCCACGTTCCTCGCGTTTCTACTGAGTCGCGTTGCCATCAAAACCTGGCTCTTCACCATTCGACCGAGAACTCGTCTTGCTCACGTCCATTTTCCACGAGTCGGATGCGGTTCCAGACACCACACGTCACATTTCCGCACGTCTCTATCGCCTCACGACCACCGCAGGCCATGCAGCCTCGCCGCAGTCTCTCCAAATCACGATCACGGCGAGCTGCAATGACCTGGCGAACGAATTCGCTTCGCTGTGGGTTTCGCTCGCAGTCGTCACACAGCGTGCTCCGACCGATGGATCCGCACAGCCTGCAGTGCTTACTCGCGTAGAACGAATCAATAGACCGCGTTTCCGCCATCATCGCACTCTTCTTTGCGGTCGTGGTCACACGCGCCTTGCCCGATGTGCGTGGTAGCTGCGTGTACCACGCTCGCACGTTGGCGCCCATGAGCAGGAAAAGTCGTTCGAGACTCGGGATGATCTGCTTGTTGATGTAGTACTGGTAGTTGATGCTCAAGCTCGCCCCACGGCGGCGGTCGACGAATTCTGCCGGCGAGACCACAAGATCCATGAGTCGTGCGCCAGGCGGCCCATTCACAACCAGGTACGGCACGCGCTCGGCGTATCGCGGCTCCGCTCGAGGATCTTTGGCCATGGCTTTGGCACTCACGAGTGCAGCCGGCGGAGCGCTTCCTCTCGCATACGTGCCAAGTCGCACCTCCTTGGCGAACACAAAGTCTTTCAGAGGCAGCTGATCCTCCAGCATGCGTACCCAGTAGTCTTCCAGCGACTCCTTCACGAGCGATAGATCACTTGTGGCGAACAGCAGCTCCAGACAGCGCTGCATCGAGGTCTGCACGACGCCGCACGAGTCACGTCGCACGACTTCCACGCCCTTGGACTCGATCACACCCTGCAGCTGATCAGGAGACTCGAACTTCAGACCCACGTATCGCTTCTTGGACACGAGAATGCTTCCCATGTACACTTTCTCGAGCTTCAGCGTCACTGGTCTACACACACGGGCGAAATCATTTGACAAATGAGATAAACAAAGAGTGGACCATCGCACACTTACTTGGGGTTCGACGCTGTGACGGCATCGGCAATTTCATGGCCAATGCGGAACGCGTCGTCTTTCGAGCGACCACGAAGCAGCACGAAAAGGCTGTCAGTATCGCCGTACACGACCTTGGCATTCCACTGGGCATTGCTCTCGACCAACCGCACGGCCGCCTCCAGCGTGCATCTGCCGCTCTGGACGATTGAGTCAGCGAGTTGAGCGCAGGGCATGCGGCCTGAGAACCCGGCTGCGGTGTAGCCGTAGGTCACGTTCGCTAGAAGTTTCAGTGCGAGCTGCCGCGCATTGAGCACTTTCTCCAGCCGAGAGTCGTTCTTCTGCTTGGCAGTCTTCATGGCGTTCTTGACCATGACGCGAGTCGACAAGATCTCATTGAGGATGACCGGAAGAACGCCCCTGCGGTGAGGCTTGGACGACAGCAGGACGCCATTCGGGGCCATGATCAGATTTTCTCGATCTTCAATGAGCCCCTCAGCACTCGGCACGAAGTCGATTACACCCAGCGACGTCTCCAGATCGGCGTGCAGACCATCGCGTAGCCGCCCGTACATTGTCGAGTAGCATAAGTTGTACGCGATGACTAGCGACGGATACAGCGACTGGAAGTCCAACACCACCACGGGGTCTGCGTAGTAGCTCGAAAGGGGTTCCATGACCAAAGGGATGCTCTCCATCGGCGCTTGGCGAGCGACTTGTGTACGGCTAGGGGACAGTAACAGGTAGTTGCGTCGCTTACTGACGCGCAGCATGACCGACTCGACTCGATACTGCGAGCCACGCGACAACACGGAGTAGAAATCCATCCCAAACAACCGCGCCATCTCACTGAAATGAACCCAACACAGTCAGTCGATGGCTCGACGAGAGCGTCGGATAGATTTGTTTGCGTACCTGGTACGTGTGATGAGCTGCATTCGAGACAGCAGTTGCAGGTTGAGTTTGGCCTTCTGAAGCGTGTAGCGAACCACCTTCCACCGCTGAGTTCCTCCAGTCTGATACCATGTCGTCAACTGCTCGGGCGAGTATATGGGTAGTTCTCGCTGGAGCACGGCTCGCACTATGTCTTCACGCGCGTAGCGAGAGAGCTTGACCTGTAAGCGAATGGTTGACTGTAAGTGACCTAAATGTTGTGCTACACAGAGTATAGGCCTCGTACCTCTGATCTAGCGAGACGCCACAAATTAAGAATGAAGCGGCCGTGGATCCATAGCCCCGAGGCTTTGGTGACGCCCCACGTCGTTCCAATGGAGACATCTCCACTTTCCTCCTCTTCGTTTTCTTCAGGCCCCTGCACAGCGCCAACGTTTCTTGCATCGACCATCGTCGTGGGCAACCTGGAGAGAGTTTGAATCAGGTTTACCTAGAAGCAAGCACTGTGAATCAAACGTCAAACGACTTGACCCACATGTACAAAGCATACCTTCACTTGGGACGCTCGGTCGACGAGGAACCCGATGGATTCTTTCTGGACTTCAAACCCAGTTAAGAAATCGGGATCCCAGTATCGGACAAGCTCTTCGAGTCGTGTAAAAAGCTCGTTCTCGTCGCTGACCATTTCGAAAGACAGATCGCTGCCCGCATCGATGCAAAATCCCAGTGGCTCGTTGGTGTCAAAATCGTCGGGACGACACATGATCACGCCACGGGCCTTCGTCTTGTGCTCAGTCGGGCCTTCCTGTGCTTCTACGGCGTAGCAAAGCACCTCGACGCGATCGTGATGAGGGTTTGGCAGCAACACGCCTCGCGAATTTGCATGAACTTCAATGGACAACGTCGTCAGATTAGAGTTGATCGCACTTGGCGCCAGTCGTTTCACCTCGAGAGAGGTCGTCAATGGCTCTGCTAGGCGCGAGCGCTTGGCATGTTTCTGGTGATTACATATCGAAAATCAGCACGTTCATCACCACCACTCGCATCATCATCCAAAAACGTTTACCTGAGACAACGACGGCGTACCAGGGATCTTGGCTTCTGAACACCATTGCGCAACATCGTTCACGGTCGGAGGTGGTCTCACCGGCGTTCGGATTCGAAGCATTGATCCTTGCGGAAGGTTCCGTTCGTATGATTGCGAAAGTTGCCTTTGCAGACCGTGCCACGACGACTGTTCTCGGTCAGCTGAAGCTGGACTGGGCAGTATGAGCTGCCGAAGAGCCGTAGTGTCAAACGCAGGGGTGCTCGCCAAATTCATCGGTGTGAAGTCGAACTTCTTTCCGCTAAAGACGAGAGGCTTCTCTGGAATATCTTCCGACGCACTAAAATGAGCAGGTCGATGCTGCACTCACCACCAAGTCAGACTTCGCCATGTAAGCCAACCACGAGTGACCACTTCGTACGTACCTCCATAGCTTCGATGCCTAACGATTTCGATGATTGCAGTAGCTCAGCCAGCGTCGGTGGCTTGGGCTCAAAGATCCAGACTCGGGGGCCGTAGTGACTGCTTTCCTTTGGTGTTTCCGTCGGGGTCTCGATTTCTGGTGACTGTTCCCCATGCGAGGGTCCGACTGCATCTCTCTTGTGCGGAGGTTGTGGCGTCAGCGAGACCAGCATGGGATCGTACGGAACTGAATCTTCCTCGTCCTTCGTCTCCACGACGCGTCGTCTTGCTTGTCGGAACGGAGGTGGAGGTGGTTGTGGCGGTAGCAGGTCTTCCATGTCATCAAGAGCTTCAGAATCTTCGAGGCTTGTGTCTAAATCCAATTTGCGCCTTGTGTGATGCGTTCCTGGAGATCGTCGACGAGAAGTGAAGCGCACTGTGGTCAACTCCACACGAGGACTGCCGAATTCCAGCACGGAGCTCGTGCTGGACAACTTCGTCTGGTCATCGACAACATCCCACCACGGCTTTTCTGTTTGTTCGACTGCAGTGATGTGCTGTTGGTGTGTGTGGTCCTCGCTATCTTGGACATCCGTGGCTTGATCTTCTAGTACCATTTGAGACGCGAGAATGGCGTCGATCTCATCCAATGGCCTCTCGCCGTCGACAATTTCCCCGTCAGACTCGTCCGAATCACTGGAAACTGAGTTTTGCCCATCTTCTCGCTGATCACCGCGAGTCAACTGCGAACGGACTTGATCCTCCCACGTCGTCTCGCCAACTTGCTGCATCGAAAGTAGCACGTTCATGATGGCTTGATCTTCATGTTCGCTTGGATCCTGGAAATAGGTCGAGGTCTCCATCAGTGTCAACCTCAAGATCAAAACTAACACATTGCCCTTACGTAGTGGTCGCTGTGACCTGTCGGCAAACCCCCTTGGTCATCTCCACGCTCGTGCTCTATTTGGCTGAAGCTGAAGACGCTTTCCGTCGCGATCGTGTTGTTGTAGATGCTCGCTATCTCGCCGCCATTCGAGCCAATCGAAAGAGAGCTTCCAACCATTGCCACGTCGTCCATGCTGCTGTCTTCGTTGCTCGGCACTGAATTTGAAGGCGCTGAGCCGTCTTTATTCAGCGCCTCCATCATATTCTCAATGATCTTGGACGTTGCGTCTTGCATCTTTTGGCGAAAAAACGACTGCGACAAGAGAGACGACGCTGCCGATTGTGCGATACCGGGACTCTCCTCTGGAGTAGATTCGACTTTGCGCTCGATACTTAGCGAGAATTCCGGTGTGCTCCGCTCTCCGTTTTGTATTCGCCGTTGCCTTTCTTCCTACCAAATGACTCGCAGAGTCAGCATCAGTGCCTGTATGCTTCGTCAGTGCATTTCGTACCTCCCAGAGTGCCGCTAGTGATGGTACGCTTCGCAGGTCACCGTTCTTGGCCGACGTCGCTTGAAGATGACGAAAGATCTGCGGATTGAGAATGCATTCGGCCGCGACGTCCACCTCCAAGGCACACGTTGACTGGCGATCAAACCACCGCGACGCGATCTCGGCGGCTCGGGCATATCGGCCTTTGACGATCTGAGCGATCGCGTGGACGTCGCCGTTGACGCGTGAGCTTGGAACATTCGAACGAAGAAGCACAGGCAATCCGGTATTTTCCATCGCGTCTGCATTGTGAGCAGCGGCGAGATGGTCTTGCGTAGCCGGCAGAGGCGCGCGGAACATGAAGTTGGACAGGTGGATAGCATTCATGCCCTCGATATTGTAGTCGGCAAAGACCTGCAGAAGAAACGGAATGTGGGCTTCATACGGCTGGAACACGCGCTTGGCGATGCAGCCGCTCTCCAGAAGCTGCACGACAGACGCCACAGTGCGTGGGTTGTACAAGAAGATCTGCACGAAAAGCTTGGGTCGCGCGTGGTACCCATAGAATGGCGTGCCCTGGACGATCAGCAGCTACAGAGACAGAATCGCCGATCAGCATCCGCCGCATGGGTACAGTGCCACCACTCTAAACGCACCTTCGCTACTAGTTTTGCTGTCGTGGGGCGTCGCGCCTTGGTCTGTGGTGTCGTGCCGTTTGTTTCCGGCACTTCGGCGTTTGAACCCACGTTGTCTCTGCCACTCTGAGGGCGGTTTCGCTGCTGCTGTTGTTGTTTCACTTCGTTTGCCTTCTCCAACTCCATGGCGATACGCGGCAGCAGGCTACGTAGCTGGTCGGGGTCGTCGAAGGCCGCGTCGTCCTCCGTGCGGAAGTAGAAGTACGGGGACAGCTAGTCCGTAGGAGCATACACGCGCCTCAATACGCCACGTTTAAACACACTAGCACACTGACAGCTCACGTACCCCGTGGATATGCACGCAGGTCTTCTGGCCCGCAGGCGTGGCGCCAAATACGCGCATTACGGGTACTTGCCAAGCCAACAGATAACACGGCGAATTCGTCAGCTTGGGAAGCGCACCCTGCGGCAGCGGCGTGCTCATGTAGTAGTCCACGACCACCACCTCGACGCTGAGCTCCTCTCGTCCGTCCGCCGCGGGTGTGGCGTCGTCTATGTTGGCGTCTGCGCCGTCCGACGCAGAGCTCGCGCCGCCGTCATCGCCATTTCCCGCCATGGAGTGTCAAGTTGCTGCTTCCACGGGCTTCTATTCTGATGAAATGGTTATATATGGAACATTGGTGTAGTTTACGGCTCGTTCTCATGGCAGAAGTGATCGCTGAGAAATGCGCTTCATGAGTGCGGATCGGATGTGCATCTAGTTCATTAGGCGAGAGACTCTTCCTGGCTATCAGTTGCCACCCGCAGTGTCACTGGCGTACTCGGAGATGATCGTGCTCAGGTGGTCGTAGGTGTACAGCGACGACGAGTGGCCGTCGCTCCACGTCACAGCGAACGCGTAGTTGCCCTGTTCCCACAGAGACGCACAGTCTGATCAGTCGACGAAGCGCACCACACCAAGGCCGACAGCAGCAACTCACCTTGCGCTCGACAGCCGTCGGTCGGATATCGTCTGGCACGGACGCCGGGTCCAGGATCTGCTGGCCGGTGAACTCGTCGATACACTGAGCACAGCGACATCTACAGCGCGTCATTCATCACAGAAGTTAGTCCAGGAAACAAGACAACTTTCAAGGAGAGCTCGTACTTGGCTCGCAGATCCGCTGGGTGGATCACCGCCTCCTTCGCCTCCGTGAACGAGTACAGACGCAGCACCATGCCGCGGCTCTTGTCGTAGAGAAGCTCTGGCGCAAGGCGAGCCGAGTGGCGCATCACCACAAGCTCCTCGGCGACCTTCTTTGCCAGGGCGTCGTAAGTTTTCACCTCTTCCGATGACAAGTTCGACAGCACGAATGGTCTGATGTCGTAAGCACAGTTTGTTCTGTGAGTCCCATGGTCAATCACTTCTACACAAGCCAGCGACTTGGCACGCACCTTCCCGAGTCGCCAGCAGCGCTAAACTGGGCTGTGATCGGGAGCTTGAACACGTTCTTCATCTGGTACTTGTCGACCAGCTCCTGTGTGTGTCCAGGCCCTAAGAAGTGCAAGCAACGAAGTGAGTTTGTGATCACCAGTTCCAAGACAACGGGATGAGGACTCTGACCGAATGGATAGTGACGGTGGCCGTGGTCGCAGTCGAAGTACGACATGTTTTCCACCACAGCCGCTGTGCGGATCTATAGAAGAGCACACAGAGTATAAGCACAGAACCCACCACACCACACATGCAGACACGAGAATGCGCGAACCTTGAGGTCATCGAACATCGCGATGCCCTTCTCCACGTCCACAAAGCTCAGACGCTGCGGCGTCGTCACGACGACTGCTGCGGAGATGGCCATTTGCTGGGACAGCGACATCTGGATGTCGCCCGTGCCTGGCGGGAAGTCAACGACGAGGTAGTCAAGCTCACCCCACTCCGTGCCCAGCACGAGCTGGTCCACGAGCTTCGACACCATCGGACCACGCATCACCGCAGCTCCCACACCGCCCGCTCCGGGCGCCGCCTTTTGGTTCACGAAGCCGAAAGACATGCACTTGACGCCTTCGTAGTCGATTGGCACCACGAAGTTCTGGATGTTGCGCGACACGCGCAGCGTCTTGTCCTCCGGCGACACCATCGTCGGCAAGCTCGGGCCGTAGATATCAGCGTCTAGGATGCCCACGCGAGCACCGCGCTTGGCAAGACTGAACGCCAGGTTAACAGAGACCGTGGACTTGCCCACGCCGCCCTTGCAGCTGGACACGGCGATGATCTCAGCCACGTTTCCCAGCGCAGAGAATCGGCCGGCGCGCGTGCTGCGCGGCTTGGGGTTGGTGATCTCGACGTCCACCTCCTTCACCCAGTCCAGCTCCCTCAGCTTGGCCTCCGCCTCGTTCTTCCACTGTGTGCAAGAACAGGTGAGAAGATCAACTGGGAACCATGTGCAAGCCATTGCGTGAGCTCTACCCGTTGCGTGAGGTCCATAAGCGCGGGCGTCGGCGCCTCAATCTTGCACTTCACTGTGCCGCTCTCCGGCGTCACTTGGACATTCTCCACAAACGCAACAGGGCCTCGTCAGTCCCGCGCCATTTAACAACACTACGACCATCTGCGTCTGCTGTACCTTGACGCGTCCCAGCGCCACGATGTCGCCGAGCCCGAGCCCATCCTGGATGGAGCGCATGTGCTCCATGACCTGGGTCTCAAGCTCAGCGGCGCGACGCATCGACATGTGGCGCGTCTGCAGCGCGCGGCGGCGCAGCAGCGGCAGCATCTTGCTGGTTACGACCATAATTGCGGAGCTGCCCGCGTTTCGTTTGCGGTGGTGAGACGATCAATAATTTTGATTGGCTAATAAGTTTAGATGGATTGGATTGGCTGAAATGGTGGATCTGCCCGTGAAAGGGCACGCATTTCCCAGTTTGACGATGATGGCAAGTTGAGGAGCCGACATATTCCTGACGTTGATTCCATGCGCAACGATGACGTCTCTGGAAGGAAAGCCCACGCCTGAGGCAAGTCACTGTGTAGCTGCTATATGAAGGAGACGAGGTTTTGACTTGCGGGTTGTGTGGAGACAGGTCGAAGTCGACGTGGACGCGATCCTCCAGCACCTGAAGCTGGCGAAAGACAAGGAGCTGAGGCTACGCGCAGAGAAAGAGCGCGTGCGCAGGGAGCTGGAGGCGCTACGCACAGTGCGTACTAGAAACCGAGCGTGTGTGTGTGTGTGTGTCTGTGTGCTGGTGATCTGATGGTCTTGGCGTGGCCATCACAGGGGGACTTGTGGTCGAGACAAACAGCGACGCAGCGCCAGTTGGAGGCCGTTCAGGCGAGGAAGAGGGAGCTCGAAGGTCGAGAGTTAAACGAAGCGAGTCGTCTGCAGCAAATGGACGATGCGCTGAGAGAGAGGGTGTGTACGCGGGTGCTCTATTGTTTGTTGTATGAACATTTGATCTTAGGGACTCGGTTTGTGGTTAGGAAGTGACAGTCCAGAAGCTGCAGCGGCGGCCTCCATGTGCGCTTTCAGCCATGACGCAGGCGGGTTCTCGTATTGTGGAAGCAGCTTCGCTTACAAGAGAGAGTGTGGTCGTAGAAGCGTCCCCCTTGGTCAGTGATGGAACAACGAAGGCTCAACGCAACGAGCCCACTGCGATTACCAAGCCTCCTTCCCCACAACGAGAACACCCTTCTGGTGAAGACGGTATTTTACCCTTTGCAAATGACAGGAGGACACAGTGACTAGGGACTGACTGCGACGATATGGTTGGATTCGTCAGTTCGGATAAACCGCCGCCATGGTGGGAATCAAAATCAAGAGGCCGACGCCGTCGACAAACTGGAGTTTTCAATCGACTTGAAGAAACAACAAAAGCGAGTCCAGCGACTACAAGCAGAACTCGAAAAGTCGCAATCCATGCGAAAACATGACGCAGACAATGTGTGGGACCATCGTTCAGTGAGTTCGCCGCTAATTGATGAACCCGTCCAGCGGCGAGCTCACCGAATGATGTCTGCCGCGAGTCCGCGACGAAGCGAGAAGCTGAGCTCAAACCCACCAGGTCAGTTCTGTTTTGATGATTTGATGAGCTGAATGCTGCTTCTGTCTAACGGTGTTCATTCATGAAGTAGTCAACAGTTTCCATGAGAAGGAACTTCGTCCTCCACAAACACCTCCTCGACGTCACCCAAGTCCGCCGTCGAACCAGCGATCACTGCCGGCCGGGCCACAAGTCGTTCTCATCCACTCCGCGACTTCACTCCCACCGCAACCTACAGTATATCCCTCCATACCCAGCGCTTTCTGCCAGCCGCAGCCGTTGCCGCAATATTCGGCATCTCCGTGGCTCTCGATGATGTCTCAAATGCCGTGGTCAGGTGGCATGATACATCCGTGCCCTATGCTGCCTCAAGCGGTGCCCGCGTACACGATGGTCTCTCCTCCCGTGCTTTCAATGTTTCCACCACCGGCATACGCGCCACAATTCGTGAACCCGTACTTTCCGCCAGCTTCATTTGGGTATTCGCCCGCCATGCAGGGTCTCCACCAACTGCCACCTCTCCAAAACTCACAGGCAGAGCGCGAGGTCTCACAGCTGCAGCAGCAACTTGACATCCTACGCAGACAAGAGCAGCAAACTGACGATGATAAAGAGTTCGCCAAAGTCCAGGCGCTTCTGTCCGGCCTGCAGGTGAGTTTTGAATTGCCTGGGTGTCGGAGCTGGCTTGAAAAATCTCAGTGAGTCTCACTGGCTTAGTGATCAGCACCAAGTGACGCAGTTAGCGAAATCACGTTCCGAGGTCATTCCTGTGGGAGAACAAACACAGCAAACTGTGGATCCGGATCTGAAGAGTCTCAAGGTACGAATTGACACTTTGCGATGGTCTCCGTTGTGGTTGCACGCTCATTGCCTATGCTGTTCCCTAGAGGCAACACCTGGAGGCGATGCTCAAAGTGCGAAATGAACGGGATCTGTTGGAGGAACAAGACAAGGTAAGCACAAGAGGAAAGCCTCCTACAGAACCTGATACTGAGAGGCTTTGGTTTGTTTTAGTTAGAGGAGACTCGCGAACGTGTGGAGAAGCGACGAGAGGAGCGGCAGCGTGAGCAGCGTTTTGAGGAGTGGGTCACTAAGCAGAAGCGTGAGCTGATGACACTGCGGCTCCAGCGCGCACTTACGAAACTGGACACCAGGAAAAGTTCTGCAACTATGGCCAGCGCGTCTGAATCGTTGGACTCCACCCATCCTTATACGCCAGATGCAGGCGTCCTGCTCTGCTGGGATTTCGTGTCTGGCTTGCCGGCGCCCACACCCAAGGCGCAGCTCACCTATGCTGTCTACGATGGAAAAATTCCACGAAGTACGATCAAGTCTGTTGGCTCCAAGGCGTGCGAAGCCGAAGGACCGAGCCACGCGCGCGCCCTTTTCGCAACTCAACGTGTCGTGAAGCCTCTGCCAGCGTCTCCAGATGTCATCGTTGTCATTGAAGTGCGGCCTTGGTGGATTTTTAGACGGTGTGAGGCTTGTTGGACTGACTTTTGCATACCTGGTAGGTCTCAAGTGCTACGCAGAAAACTGCAGACGAAAAACCAGTCATTCGTCGACTCGGGTGGACAGTTGTCGAACTGTTTTGTATTAGTGAGATCTCCCAAGAAGCACAGCTTGTATCTGGATGGTTGAAGGCCAAATTCCGGACTACGCCGATGCCCGATCCGTCGCGCGTGTGGCTGCCAGACGCACTAGCGCGTCAAGTCGCGGACGACCAAGACGAGATCGTCCTCCATTTCCGAGTCGCCCATGGGGAAATGGAGACGCAAATGCGAGACTTCGTTGTGGATCCAGATACTCATGCAGGTAAGTGCATTGGAGAGACGATAGTAAATCGGGGTCCTTGTTCCCTCACTATGGCTCCCCCAGGTCGCTATCGCCAATGCAATCAACAACAATCGCGTGGACAACCGCTCGCGTCTCCACCGAGGGAGGTTAGAACCTCCACGACTACGCCAACTATTGGAAACGTGAAGCCTCCGCTAAATATGCCACCGACAACGACAACAGAGAACGTCGGAGCCGCCTCCTCATCAGGCGCAAGCAACTTAAAGCTGCCAGTAGTCCCGCGCGCCTCAGGGACTGATCAGGATTTTCTCGACCTGGAGCGACTGCGACTTCTCTCTTCGTCATCAGCGACCAGCAGGCCGCCCAGCAGTGTCGTTCGCCCTCGTTCCACGCTTTCAGCTGCCCCGAGAAACCGACTCGGCGCCGTCAAAGAAGACACTTTCTTCGACGACACTTCTTCTTCATCGCCATGGATCCGCACAGACAGAGCGGCAGAGCGGAGGCGATATCGACCTTCAAGACACTTCCAGCCGGACGACGCGTTCAACGTGTATATCGACGGTGCACGCTTCTTACCAGACAATGTCACCGTCACCAAGGTCACCGTGGCGGCTCTGAACACCGATCGCTCGAAGCTCTCCCCGCATGCATCGCAGCCAAGCAGCCAACTCGCTGTACTCGCCAGCGATGTTTGCAACCCTGCGTACAACCACGTGAGTTATCGTGTTTTATTTATGTTTTATTTCTTTGCCTAGACGATTGCTGACGATTTCTGTGTTCCACCAGTACGTCGAGTACCGAGAGAGGGCCTTCAATCCAACACTTTCACTCATCCTTCGCGTCGACACGCTTGACGTTCGAACCAAGCAGTCAGTGATCCTGGGCTACGCCGTCTTTCCTGTCTTCCTGGACAGCGAATCACCGCAACAACCCGCCCGATCGAATGAGACACAATTCATTCTCAACGAAGGCGCGTACCAGTTACCACTCTACACAAATGCGACGCTCAGTGATCCACAAGTCGCGCTTAGTGTCGCGAGTGCCGTCGCATCTTTCCCGAAGATCCCGTGCGCAACAGTGTTGATTCGAGTCAGACAAGCCGTCACGGTGCGTATGAAATTGGCACCACTCCTGGGATTCCAGAACTGATATTATTTGGTTGAGTATAGTCGGAAGACGGCCTGAATGTGATGTCCCGCGCTGATTTTCCACCTCACGAATGGGCAGCGAAAGGACTGAACGAGCCAGCGCCAGGGTACGAAAGCGGAGAGTTCGACTCCAGCGCTTGCATTCCGTCAGCTATGGAAGTAAAGATGTACCAGCTACGAGACTCACACAAGAGCCGACGGTCTGTGTCAGTGCAGCAGCGACTACAACAACTGGGCGTGACCGAGGCCGCTGTTCCTGGGCTGTTGCTGGCCAAGCCAGTGGCCTTCATTGATCTGCGTAGCGCATTCCGATATCAGCCGACGCTGGGCTTCCGCATCTCCATCGATGGTCTCCACAACATCAAAGCCAAAGCTGGTGCGTTTTGCAAGGTGCTCATCAGCGTCTCTCCACCCGCTGCCTTTTACCAGGCCATCCGCCTGACCAACGACGTCCACTTCACCACGACCACCGACTGGAGCAGCCTCCCGACGTCACCGGAATTCAAAGACGGCTTTGTTGTACGTCCTACTGGATGAACAAATGCTCTTCTGAGTCGAGTAGTGACCAGATTTTCCCATATTTGTGTAGCCTTTTCGCGACGTACCAAGCGACCGCGCTCTCGTCGTTGTGATAGATGTTCGCGCGGTGTCCAAGAACCCCAAGACTGGGACGTGGGCGTCGCAGTCGCTCGCCTGGTCGTTCTTTCCAGTGCTCGACGACAAGACTGAATCAGTTGCGGCAGGCAACTTCCAGCTGCCACTGTTCACTGGTGACGTGAAGCTGGTACGTCGTTGTTGTTTCTACGATGGTTCTTTGGTCGATGACTAAAGGTGATTCGTCTTGAAGGCCGCAATAGCGTCGTCTACAGGAATCGCTACAGTCGTAGAGGAGATCTCGGCTGAGAAAAGAAAGGCCCAACTCCCATTCATGGATGGAGCGTCGGTGCTCGTGCGACTGGAAGATCCTCAAGTCCCCTCAACTCCAGGAGGTTCTCAGCCACTGGTGCGTCAGTCATTCGCGTCGTCGGGCGGCTGGAATCATTTTCTTACTGACAGAATTTCGTTCGATAGACGGACGCAGTGTTGTCATCGATGATTCCGCCGAAGGCGCTCTCGCGGTACCAGTATGACGCTGCCAAGATGGCTCTGCTCAAGAAGAAGTCGCCTCTCATCCGCCTGGTTCCTCCAGGGCTCACTGACAAGCAAATCGAGAAGGAGATCAACGAAGCGTTCGCGGCAGAACTGGGCATCCCGCGCTCTGCGTTCTAAATTCTGATCAGACGCGACCAGTCGCCCACTGAGTCCACTTTCCATTCTCGCAAAATGCAGCTCACGAAGGCCAAGCGTGCCAGTCGTCGCCACAAACGCAGCGATGTGCTCCGTCCCGATGATTTTGACGACGTCCAGTACAGCATGGAGGTCGTGCGACTAGCCGATTCTTCACGCAGCACTGCTGTTGAGGCCGCCAACGACCGCACAGAGCTCTACGAGTCCGTGTTCGTGATGGTTGTGGGTGTCGCCTCTCTCGGTGGCGCCGTCGTTATGGGCGAAGTCGCCATGGAGACCTCCTCGTCTAAAGTGCGCGAGACGCTGTGGTACTTGCTACCAATGCTGCTTCTGCCTGTCGCGTGGTTCACGCTGCTGCATCTCTGGGAGCGCCTGCTGCTTCCACCATCTCCATCTTCATCGACGCCCATTCCTACCGCCGTTGGAACCAAGAGCTCGTCAACTCGCCGAGCTTCAAAAGTCGCGATATTCTGAAGATTTCAGCCAATCACACCTCATGAACGTGGAAAATATACAGATAATATACGCTAAAAGTTGGATTTTTCGGGCCATTTTCCCCACCACCCTCAGTTGCTACGCGAGCAGAAGGAACATGGCGGTGATCACGTTCACGCCGCTGTATGGCGTGCGCTCTCGCGAGCTCTGCTGCGCGTACCTGCTGGAGATCGACGACGTGTGCATCTTGCTGGACTGCGGCTGGACGGACGCGTACGACGTGGAGCTGCTCAAGCCGCTGGCCAAGGTGGTGGACCGCATTGACCTCGTGCTCATCTCGCACCCGGACTTGGCGCACATGGGCGCGCTTCCCTACGCGATGGGCGTGCTCGGCCTGGATGCGCCCGTGTACGGCACGCTTCCTGTGCACCGCATGGGTCAGATCGCGTTGTACGAGGCCTTTCTGGCCAAGACCAAGCGCGACGGCAACTTCGACCTGTTCAACCTGGACCACGTGGACGCCGTGTTCGAGAGGTTCAAGCAGCTCAAGTACTCAGAGAAGCTCACGCTCACGAGCTCTGGCGAGGGCATCGTGATCACGCCCCACGTCGCTGGCCACCTGATCGGCGGGTCCATTTGGCGCATCGTGAAGGAAACGGTACTGTGGTTGGGTGGAATGGAGCTGCTGGGATTGGACTGACGATCGTATCGCGTGTGATCGCTTGTGCTACGCAGGACGATATTGTGTACGCTGTCGACTTCAACCACCGTTCGGAGCACGTGCTGCAGAAGACCATCCTGGACTCGTTCACGCAAGTTGTTGTATGCAGCCTCAGTCGTAGAGATCATGGGCTCACTCACGCATTGTCTGTTCACGACACAGTCGCCCCACTCTGCTCATCACCGACTCGATGAACATTCACACAGAGCAACCAAAGCTCAAAGACAGAGACAGCAAGGTACGATTCGTCCCGCGGCTCGTCAACGACTTCAGAAACTGATGACTTTCGTGTTCTGTAGATCATGATGGAGATCCTCAAGACAGTGCGTGGAGGCGGCAACGTACTCATTCCAACTGACAGCTCAGGTCGCGTGCTCGAGCTCATGCGCGTCCTGGACCAGTACTGGATCCAGAACAAGTGCGTCATACTTTGCTGCAGTGTTCTTTCGTCAACTCTCCCTTCTGACTTTCTTCATTATCCACAGGCTCCGTGATCCTATTGCACTTCTCCACGACATGAGCTACTACACACCGAAGGCCGCGCAAGCCATGCTCGAGTGGTGTAACGAGCGAATCGCCAAGAACTTCGACGTGGGTCGCCAGAATCCGTTCCAGTTCTCGTACGTAAATGGATTGGCCTGTGCATCGTTCGTGCGTGGCGACTGATTATCTGTGTCCGCAGTCACATCCATCTCATCCACACCATGGAAGAGCTCGACAATCTTCCCAGTCCAAAGGTCGTGCTCACGACCTCGTCATCGCTGGAGACCGGTTTCTCAAAGGACCTCTTTCTGCGGTGGGCTTCCGACCCTCGAAACAGCGTAATCTTCACGTCACCAGCACCTCCGTCATCATTTGCGATGCGAGTGTTGGAGATTGTGAAGGACGAGTCCGGCAATCGAACGACGACTTGCTCGGTGAGTTCTTCGGTATCTCATTGCCTTTGTCTCTCGTCTCACCCTTGATGACCCATGCTGTTCAATCGTAGTTGACCAGAAAAGTGTTTCTCGAAGGCGCTGAGCTTGCTTTGTACGAAGCGAAAGAGCGTCGACGACTCCGTGTGGAAGCAGAGAACAAGGCAAAAGAAATGGAAGAAGCTGCGATGGAGGACATGATGATGGGCATCGGAGACTACGAGTCCGAAGAAGAGGCGGGCGAGGCCGAGTCGGCGGTGAAAGAGTGTAAGTGGTTTATAGCCCCACAGGACAGTGGGGACTGGTACTAATATCAGCATTGGTGTTGACAGCTACGCAGTTGCGAGGAACCTTCAAAGTCGGGCTCGGGCAAATCGCATCGGTTCGCCATCCGATGTTCTTCGCGCCTGAGCCGAAGGTGGAATGGGATGAGTACGGTGAGATCATCGCTCCGGACGACTTCAAGGATATGTCACTCGCGGCAAACCGCCAAGCACGGAAGGCTCTCGCCGCAGATGCGGATGGAGACGAAGACATGGAAGAAGAGAACGACAACGCGGACGATGACGTCGTCGACACGCGTCCGACGAAGACTGTGACGGAGAACATCACGTTGACGGTGAGTTTGGCATGCTTCTACTACTTACAAAGCGTCCATCAGAGCAATTCTCACGTTGGTACCTCCACAGATTCTGGCTCGTGTCACTCAGGTAGACTTTGGTGGTTTGGCCGACGGCCGTGCGATCCGCAACTGCTTGAGTAACGTCAAGCCGCGCAAGCTCATCCTTGTCCACGGCACCGAGAACACGACGAACGAGCTGAAGCGCTTCGTGGAGACCACCATCAAGTCGTGCGAGGCGGTGTTCACACCCAACGCGATGGAGTGCATCGACATCGAGTCAGACACGAACGTGTTCAAGCTTGTGGTGAAGGAGTCGCTGTACACGTCGTCGCTCTTCCGAAAGGTAAGTTTCGATCGGCGTCATGTTCGTGGATATCGATATGCTGACTGAGTTGGTCTGATGAACTCCCAGGTCGGCAGCCACGAAGTCGCGTACGTCACGGGCCAGTACGAAGTTACGGAGAACAGCTCCATCCCCGTGCTGCAGCCTCTGACCAGCGAGAGCGGCGTGCGACCCGCGCACGATCCGATTCTGCTGAGCGATGGAAAGCTCAAGCTGGACGTGATGAAGCAAGTGCTGGGCAAGGCCGGCTTCAACGCCAAGTTCCGAGGCGGCATGCTGGTCTGCAACGACGGCGTCGTGCTCAAGCGCGCGCTCAACAACGAGATCGTGGTCGAAGGCGCGCTCTCGAGCAGCTACTACAAGATCCGCAAGCTGCTCTACGATCAGTTCACGTTGATCTGAGTCTGAGCTCGTCATCTGAGCGGACCTAGCGCGTTTATGCATTACCCCTCTTAATCTGATATCGTGTTTTCCCTATTGTGATTATTTTGTGCCTGTGAAAGTGCATTTCGCCGGTGTCTTGTCGACCACATCACAGCCCAGCCAGTCGTGGTGTGGTGCAGATCCGTCGGCTGTGGAGACCGCAACTTGGTGAGAGGAGGAACATGAACATGCTGGCCGCCGTGCAACGCCGTGTGGCGCGTGCTGCCGTGCCGCGCTCGGCGCTTTTCTCGACCGCCGCGTCGTCCGCCGCCGCTGACGCGGAGGTCGACGTCGCCGCGCAGGTGCTGCAGCTGGACTTGCGTCCGGTCGAAGGCTCGCGCGCGGCGCGTCGCTTGCGGAAACAGGGTTTTCTTCCGGGCATCGTGTACGGCGAGGACGCCGAGGGCAACACGGAGAAGGTGCTGGTCGCGCTCAAGACGCGCACATTCGAGCAGGTGCACCGCAAGCTCTGGTCGTCGATCGAGAACCAGGTCTTCAGCGTGCAGATCGGCGACAACGCGCCGGTCAAGGCCATCATGCGCGACGTCCAGTTCGACGTCGGTACGTTTCTATGCAGTTTCTACTGGGCAATCACATTGGCGTAGATGCGAATTCGTGAGCTGATGTTTGTTATGATAATTGCAGTGACGGACGTGCCGCTGGCGGTCAACTTCCTGCGATACAGACCCGGCCACAAGGTGCGCATCCCGATCGTGTACCTGAACGAGGAGGGCAGTCCTGGTCTCAAGCGTGGTGGTTATATCAACCACATCCACCACGAGCTCGAGTGTAACGTGTACACGGACGAGATCCCGGCCACGCTGCAGGTGGACGTGAACGGCCTGCACGTGGGCGACCGCATCCACCTCGAGAAGATCGCGCTGCCAGAGGGCATCGTGCCGGTCATCCCGCCAGGCTCGCTCGTGGCCAAGGTCGCTGGTCGTCGTGGTCTGATCCCCCGTGCCGAGCCGGTGGTCGAGGTCGTGGAGGACGTGGTCGAAGAGGAGGTCGTCGACGAGGAGTTCGACGAGTGGAACGACATCTTCTAAGGCGCTTGATGGCTGCGACGGTTTGCTGGGAAGACACGGCGCCCACGCACTTGAGCGGTGGAGTTGTGCGTGTCGTTTCGCTAATCGGAGACCATAATAAAGTAGAGATTGACAGGATAACTACAATTGGGGTTTTGCATTGTGGGCATCTATCTAACTTTCGTCCATAGGAACCACGTCGTTTTCCTCCATTGCCGTCGAGTCGGTGTGGTCGTGGGCATCGTCGTCGTCTCCAGTCTCGACTTCGGCCTTCTCTTCATCATCGCCGTCCGCATCCTCCGCTCGTGGCTGCCCCGTCGTTCGCTGGCCGAAGAACGCCGCCGCATTCGGCTCTGCCTTTTGCTTTGCGCCGCCATTCTCACTAGTTAATTGTGCAGCTTCCGCTGTCCGAGACGAGGCTGCAGGCGCGTGCTTGACGTCCGGAAAGTCTTCTCGCAGCCAGTCGAGCACCGACGAGATCTGGATCGCACGCGTCACATCCGAGGCCTTGATCTGGCGCTTGTTGTTGTACAGCGTCTGCTCGTAGCTCTTGGTCGCCAGGAATTGCGCGAACATCTCCTACAATTCCAATCGAAATCCGTCAGTGAGACACAAGGATTGCTATTGCAGGAGAAACATTTGCAAACACGCACCGAAGCCTTGGAAATGGCGATCAGCGCCTCCCGCGAGACTTTGTTCACGTCCGGGTCGGTCTGGATAATACGCTTCACGCGGCCCAGCGGGTACAAAACCGAGCTTCCCTCGGCGTCCGCGTTCTTGTCCTCCTGGGCAGCAGCCTCGTCCACTGGGTTCTCTAGTCGCTCGCGCTCGTAGCGCTCTTTGTCCTTGGCCGCCAGATCGATGAAGTGCTGTAGACCAAGCGCAGCATGTCCGTGAGCGATCAAAATCAGACGCGACAAGCGGTTGTGCCATTAAGTCGCATACCTGCTTTTCCTCATCCGTCAGCTCCTTCCACTGCGCAGTGATGAGCTTCTGCACGTCGCCAACACGCAGTCCTATTATCTCATACACCACACAGGGGACATCAATACACCCGCAGTTTCCACTTCGAAAAAGCGTCGTGTCCTACCAGGGTTCTCCTCCGTGATCTGCTTGCGCTTGGTGGCACTGAACTGGAAGTACGCGCTCTGCGGCTTCTTGATGATGGCCATTGTATCTGTATATCAGCGTCCGATGCGTCCTCGTAGCAGTGCAGTCCGAATCACTTGGTAGCGTTTGCGCCGCTTTCCATTTGGAGCTTTTCGCGGGAAAAGAGCTGCCCAACATCCCACGACAACATATAGTCCTCTATTCGATAATTCACAGTATTTGTCAGTAGAGTCCACTATTCGGGTGACTTCGTTCACTTCTCAACCGCACCACGCACTAGACGACAATGGGCAGCTCCGCCAGCAAGAACGCCGACGCCCCAGCGGCCAGCGGCACAGACAAGAGCAGCAGCTCCACGGCCACGACCACGACGGATGTATCTGCGTACTCTGCGCGCGACGAGCTGCTGGGCATGGTGCTGGACGGCATCGTGCTGTACGGCGCGTACGTCACGGCCAAGTACGTGTACAAGCAGCTCAAGCCCATGTTCGACGACCTGAGCTCGAACAAGGGCTCGCGCTCGCGCCTGCACCACCGGCTCACGCGCTCTGGACGACCAGTGTTCCACACCAACTACTACGAGGAGGTCATCGCCGGCGACATCGTGGACCCGCATGACATCGACGTGACGTTCGCCGACATCGGCGGCCTCGAGCAGCAGAAGCGCGACATCTACGACCTCGTCGTGCTGCCACTCAAGGCGCCCGAGTTCTTCCACTCCCGCGGCAAGCTCATGTCCGTGCCCAAGGGTATCATGCTGTACGGCAAGCCCGGTACGGGCAAGACCATGCTGGCTAGGGCCATCGCCAAGGAGTCTGGTGCGTTCTTCATCGACCTCAAGATCAGCACGATCATGAGCAAGTGGTTCGGCGAGTCACAAAAGCTCGTGCGCGCGGCCTTCTCGCTGGCGCAGAAGTTGGCTCCGTGCATCATCTTCATCGATGAAGTCGACTCGTTCATGGGCAAGCGCGGCGGCGCGTCCGACCCGACGCTCGCGTCCATGAAGACGGTACGTTTTTCTTGATGCTTTGTAGTTGCTCACACAATTCCTGATCACACAGACTCGCGTGCTGGATGATGTCGATAAACAGGAATTCATGGCGCTGTGGGACGGCTTCACGCAACTCTCCAGCAGCGAGCAGGGCTTCGGCGTGATCGTGCTGGGTGCGACCAACCGTCCAGGCGACGTGGATCCGGCGTTCCTACGTCGCATGCCGCGTTCGTTCGAGATCGGCCTGCCACTCAAGGAGCAGCGTGAGAAGATCCTGCGACTGCATTTGCGCAACGAGGCCATTTCGCGCGACTTCGATTTCCATCAGCTCGCGATCGACACCGTCCACTACAGTGGCAGCGATCTCAAGGAGCTGTGTCGTGCGGCACTGATGATTCCACTTCGCGAGCACATTGAGAACATGAAGAAAAACCCGCCGCCGCCCCCAAAGCGCGTGGTGCAGGGCCAGAGCAGCGCGCAGGGTGTGATCGCGGAGGAGCCGCAGATCGTGTCGATGCGTCCGCTGTGCATGGCCGATTTTGACGAAGCGCGGGCGATGGTGCAGCCCACGGGTGCCGCTGCGTACGCGTACGAGGCGTCGCAGGACGGACAGCGCATGCCTGCCGGTGCACGCGGCTCCAATACGCCAATGGACATGGACATGTTCGCTGCTCTCATGGCTGCTGGTCTTCAGCAGATGATGGCGCAGGCCGCCCATCACAACGTCCAGCACGCATAGGCTTGAGGTGAAGATGGAGCCGCTGTGGAAACGTGGAGCTTTGTGCATAATAGAAGTAGGTATTATACACTCTATGATCCAACGGATGTAGGTATCAATCAATCTCTATGGTCGTCTATCTCGTCATTTTCGGCTATTTCAGGGCTCGCAGCGCATCGAAGTCAGCAGCGAACGATCGACGCCGAAGGATGAAGTGGCCTTCGTGCAGCATGTAGTCGACATGCGAGACGCCGAGGAAGTTGTCGTACCAGTCGTAAACGCGCACGTGGATGTCGTGGACCAAAGGGAAGAGCTCAGTGCTGTCGAGTGTAGAACGCACTTGGTGTGGGTGCACTTCCACCTCGCCGCCCTTGACCCAGCTCAGCGTGTCCGCTCTTGGCAGCGTCACGAGAGGCAAGTGCATCACGGCCGAGTCGATGGAGTGAACGGGAGACTCCGCGGCCTGTCAGTTCGTAATTCACGAGTCAGCATGAGAAACACAAAACCTACAGCGTGAAAAGTACAAGACACTTACACCCAGAATGGCTCGGAGTTCTTCAAACGAACGGCTCTGCTCCATCGTGAACGCTCCCGACCGCGTACGCTCAAGCGACACGAGCGTGCCTCCAACGCACGGAAGGCCCTGCAGGTTCACTGGCCCTTCGCTGCCCGACTCGCCGTTCATCAGATCTCCTGGAGTGAGAATGGACTCGCCGCACTCGCGTGCAATCGAACGAATGTACGTGCCAGCGCCACACGCGACCTGGATCTTGGCCTCTGGGAAGTTGCCACAGACAAAGTCAAGCAGGTCAATCCCATGGACGTCCACGCGACGCGACTTGACTTCAAACGTCGCGTTTTCACGCGCCAGCTCATACAGTCGCTTGCCGTCGACCTTCAGTGCGCTCACTTTTGGCGGCGTCTGGTCGATCGTACCGACGAACCTGCGGCACCATTTCAGATCAGTCCACAATCCCACCACGAGCCACAGAAATCAAAGGCGTCAGAGTTCCAACCGTTGCAATTGCGCCCGTACGAGCTGCTCTGTCAGCCATGGAGCCGCTCGCTCTGTGATCTTTTCACTGTTCACGATGACGACATCGTCAGACCTGTCCGCGACAAGAGCAGCTACAGACGCTTAACCCCACGCACCCGGTGATGTCGTCTGTGTCGGTCGTCAGTCCGAAGCGCACCACACCGCGATACTCCTTGTCCGACTTTAAAAACTGAAACACACACGAGAGATCATCAGCTCACACTGCCAATATCCAGAGCCTTATGGAGCAGTGCACGTCTGTCTGCACCTGCATGAACTTGGTGGCGCGGCCGATGGCCATGACCAGCACGCCCGTGGCCATGGGGTCGAGCGTGCCGGCGTGGCCGACCTCCGTCGTGTTGAAGATCTTGCGCATCACAGCCACGCAGTAGTGCGACGTCACACCCTCGGGCTTGCGCACGTTCACGAAGCCATTCACGCTCGAGCGCGTGCGTCGCAGCCGCGCCATCGCCTCGCTCCAAGAATGCGCTTTCGGCAACTGCCGTCATTGAGACCACCGTCATCCAGCAGCAACGCGGTTCTGATTGGCTGAAAATATTTTCATCCAATCCGATCGCAGATTGGTTTTGGCGGGAGCCGGTGGGTTTTCAAGCTGCCATTCGACGCCATGCGCGTGCTGAACGTCGCCGAGAAGCCGTCGGTGGCCAAGGAGATCGCGCAGATTCTGTCCGCCGGAACCTACCAGCGCGTACGTGATGCTGCTGCGCTAGTGGTCTGCTTTGTGGTGTTTTGTCTGATGCCTTTACTGGCTTTGTGCGTGCTCTGTGTGCGTGGCAATGGACCCATAGAGAGCAGGATTCTCCAAATACAATGGGATTTTCGAGTTCCCGTACGAGATCCGCGGGCAGCGCGTGCAGATGGCGGTGACGTCGGTGACTGGCCATCTCATGGAGATGGAGTTCGACCCTAGCTACAGGTGCGACTGCCTGTGTTCTTTGTGTATCGAGAACCTCGTAACCCACTCTCGCATATTGTAGGAGCTGGGGCTCGTGCGATCCGCTGGAGCTGTTCACGGCGCCCGTGGTGAAGAAAGTGAGAGGTGACGAGTCACAGAAGAACATCGAAAAGACGCTCACGGCGGAAGCGCAGCGGTGCGAGGTGCGTTGCGTGTGCGCTTGTACTATGTAGGGTCTCACGCCCGTCGTGCTGACACACTGTGTGACAACTGTTGTGTTCCGCAGTGGCTCGTGCTATGGCTGGATTGCGATCGCGAAGGCGAGAATATCGCGTTTGAGGTCAAATCCATCTGCGAAAAGGCCAATCGGCGGCGGCTTCGCGTCTCCCGGGCGCGTTTCTCGGCTCTAATCCCCG
This sequence comes from Pythium dissotocum, assembly GCA_023336355.1. Lineage (NCBI taxonomy): Eukaryota > Oomycota > Peronosporomycetes > Pythiales > Pythiaceae > Pythium > Pythium dissotocum. The sequence goes on along the minus strand of JAADWY010000119.1, from coordinate 6,442 downwards.
CGGACATCGTCCACGCAGTGCAAAATCTCGTGGATCCCGATGAGCGGCTCTCGCTGGCGTGTGACGCGCGCTCAGAGATCGACTTGCGCATCGGCGCAGCCTTCACGCGCTTCCAAACTGTGCGCATCCAGCGACGCTTCCCCGCTCTGAACAGAGAGAAAGGCGTCATCAGCTACGGTCCGTGTCAGTTCCCCACTCTCGGCTTCGTCGTGGAGAGGTTCTTGAAGATCCAGAACTTCGAGCGCGAGGCATTCCACTATATCACAGTAACGCACGAGCGAAAGGACTTACCGGACGAGCCCAAGACCACATTTAAATGGCGTCGCGATCGTCTCTACGACCGCGTGGCGTGTCTGTGTATCTACGAGTCGCTACTCGAGTGTCCGACCGCGACAATCGTGGCTGTGGACCGACGTTCGACGTGGAAGCGCAAGCCGCTGCCGCTCACAACTGTGGAGCTTCAGAAGCGAGCGTCGCGCTGGCTACGCATATCGTCCGAACAGGCCATGAAAGCCGCTGAAAGTCTCTACAACAAAGGTCTTCTCAGCTATCCGCGTACAGAGACCAACAAGTTCAAGGAAGGCACGGATCTCATGGGCCTCGTCCGACTCCATGAGCAGCACCAGCGATGGGGAAACTACGTGTCTCGTGAGCTACTGGCCGGCGGCAAATACGAAGAACCGCGTGCTGGTGGTGCAGACGATCAAGCACACCCGCCGATCCACCCAACGAAAGTCGTGGACTTGGGCTCGATCTCCGATCCGATCGAAAAGAAACTGTACGAGTTCGTTGCTCGTCACTTCCTCGCGTGCTGCAGCCGTGACGCCCGTGGTGACCAAACGAGTCTGCAGATGAAGATCCTCGACGAACAATTCAGCGCGTCGGGCTTGATGGTGGTCGAGCGCAACTACTTGGATATCTACAAGTACGAAAAATGGAGCACGTCGACGATCCCTGTGTACTCGCCTGGCGATTCATTCGAGCCTACGACTCTCGAGATGCAAGCCGGTGAGACGTGTCCGCCGCCGCTTCTGTCCGAGGCAGATCTCATCGCGAAGATGGACTCAAATGGAATTGGTACGGACGCGACGATCGCGGAACATATCAAGACGATTCTGAAACGCGAGTACGCCGAGAAGGTGAACAACGACACGCAATTCCAACCCACGACCCTCGGCCTCGCGCTCGTGCTTTCGTATGAGCAAATGGGTCTTGACTTGGCCAAGCCAGGGTTGCGAGCAGCGGTACGTTGTTTTGGTTTTTCATGTGAGTAGTGTGGCTACGACTGACGCTTTATGCTCGATCACAGATGGAGAACGACTGCAAGGCGATCGCTCTTGGACAGAAAGATGTCAAGAGCGTGATTCGATCATGCATGGAACAGGTACGACGGCCTGTACAGTGGTTTTGTCCGCCAACATCGCAAGACTCTAACTTCGGTGGCATTTTGTAGATGCGAGCCATCTTCCAGAGCGTGAAACAGAACGCCGATGTTCTCGACATGACGTTTTCCGAGCACTTCGACACAGAAGCGATCGGGGACGCCCCAGCGCAACCACGCTACAATCCTCCTCCTCCTCCTCCAGTCAACTATCCGGCACCTCGAGCACAACCGGAGCCAACGAATCGCCCACGACAAGTAGCGCACGAGGACATCGACAGTGGCGATGATGACGCCTCCTTCCGACACTCGCGTCGTTCGGATGGTCCACCGAATCGTGGAAGCAATAATCGACCTGTGATGACCGACCTTATGAGCGAAGTGCCTCGATGCACAGAGCACGGAGTGCCGTGCGTTGAGCGCGTCGTGACAAGAGACAACAGCAACAAAGGCCGACAGTTCTTCGCGTGCTCGCTGCCGCGCGAGGAGCAGTGCTCGTTCTTTGAATGGGCGACGCCGAGTGCTGGCGACGCGGCTCCGCGACGCAACGCACCGGCGCTGAGTCCACCTGCGTCATCACACGGTACGACTGATCTGATGTGCAGCGGCCACAACGAGCCATGCATCGAGCGGACGGTGGTGAAAGACAACGGCAACAAGGGCCGTCAATTCCTCAAGTGCCCTCGCCCTGAAGAGGAGAACTGCGGCTTCTTTATGTGGAAGGACGAAATCGGCAACCAGACCCTGGCGTCGAATGGCGGTGGAAGTGGTGGTCGTGGGACGGCAGCAGATGCACCGTCGTGTACTGGACATAGCCAACTGTGTGCGCTGCGAACAGCGCGGAATGGAGCCAACGCCGGTCGAGAGTTCTTCTCGTGTGCGCGACCCATGAACGAATCGTGTGGCTTCTTCCTGTGGAAAGAGGAGTTCGTGCCGGGTTCGCGGGCGTCGACGACGCGCACCAATGCAGACAGTCGCAACCACCGCTGCCTGGCACCGTCTGCGTCGACGGCTAGCCATCCCAATGCTGGTTCGCTGTCGACAACCGCCGGCGGCCGCAAGGCCGATCAGCCGACGCCGATGTGTGAGTGTGGGCTGCAGTGCATCCAGCTTGTGGCTCGCACGGGTGCGAACAATGGCCGCACTTTCTTCAAGTGCAGCGGCAACGGACAGGAAAACCAATGTCGGTTCTTCGAATGGGCAGCTCCATCGTGAGCGAACCATACAAACGCTATAACAACAAATTATCCTACACTACCTTCACAAACTTGACGCTCTCTAGAACGAATGGTGCTCGTGTTGCGGGTGGTGGTGCTGCACGTCCATTCCGTCCGTGGATTCTTCCAGCAGCGCCGCGATCGCGGGCACGATGGAATTCGGGTTCCGCCGCTGGCTGTGCGAGTCGCGCGGCCCGTCGCACGCGAACACGAAGGCCGCCAGCAGCGCCACTTCGGCGTCGCGAGCGTCGCTCATCTGTCGCGCGCTCTCGAGCAGCTCCGCCGTGAGTCGCACGCCTTCGTCGTCGTCTGCTGCGTCTCCTCCGCGTTGGCTCTCCTGGTTTCCCACTGCGTCTATCTGCTGCTGCACTGCGCTGGCTGCGTGGATGCGCTGCGACTCGCTGCTCTGCTCCACGAGGAGCGGCAGGTACTCCATGAGCTGCTCCGTCGGATTGCGCTGGGCACCAACGCGCCTCACTGCCTCCAGCCGCCGATCCACGTCTGTCTGCGCCGCAAGCATGAGCTTCTCCATGGACAAGAGCTTCTGTAGGAAGTGTGCGCGCTCTTGAGCCGGTGTCATGGATGTATCACTGCCTTCCTGTCCATGGGCATCTTCGCTTTGAAGACCCGCACCGACAGGCCCCGCCGCAAAATGCGTGAGAGGATCGAAGAACTGAGCGGCGGTCGTAGCACCCATGGACTCGTCGAGCGCTTCATGCGCCTCGCTGTCGTGAACCACGAGGTCGTCTTCTTCACCGTAGACCAGCGCCGAGTCGCTGTCGGCATCTGCCTCCATGGGCACGAGCTGCAGGAAGTTGTCCATTTTCAGTCTTGTGACAGTCAAACAGCAGCTAATGGCAGCTATCTAGTCTAGTTCTGTAGCATATCGAGCAAGTATACGCAATGCTGTACATATTTGTAGTAATCAATACTGTAAGCTAAATCAAGCTAATTTTAGAGGATGATCCCGTTCACGTGCGGCTATGTCTAGTGGTGTGGTATTGGATGGACTACATCAACCATCTCCTCAGAACGCCAAAGCAAACTGGGCGAACAGTTCCCATACCCACCCTGAAAGAGCTATCATTCGTCAAAATCCACTTCTTCACGATTGCGGGCTTTTCGGGTGTCTTTTGTTGGGGCGTTAACGGAACGATGATTTAAAATTCACGATGTTCCAAGATGAAACGATGATCGTCGTGCAAACGAACAATCGTCGCTGGCAGGTTTCGCACTGCACCAACAACCTGTTTATCGTGTTGGGGTGGTGCCGGTGCTTGGCGCATCATCATGAACCTCTTGCTGCTTGCGAATCCGCCTTTCAAAGTGCAGTTGATGAGATCGATTGTCCGCTCTGCGTTGTATCCTCGCTTGGCCTTGGTACCAGCGAACGAAATCGTGGGTATACGAACAAATGGGTAGAGGGATAAACCAAAAAGCCCACCTAGTGGGTGCGAGAACAAAAGGGTATAATCATAAAGGTGTGTTTTGAAGGGGACATGAATGGGTAAGGAAAGAGAATATGCTTGCGAGGACTTGCCTTTCAGCGTCGACTGGACCGACTAATAGTAGAGATAGTCGGGGTCACGCTCGACCTCTTCGTCACTAGACTCGTCTTGTTCAGGGAACACTTGGCCGTAGGACGTCGCGTCTTCTTCGTCGGCGTCGCACTGCTTGAAGAACACGTGCACAAGCTTCTCCACGCGATCGTCGTTCAAGCGGTTGCGCAGGTGGCTGTGCACGAATTTGTGCGTCGAGAAGTTGCGCTCAGTCGTGCACGCGCAGCAAAACACCGCGAGGGCCAAAAACTCCCGACGAGACACTACAGCGTGTAGGATGGGCTCCGAGGCTACCACAGTTGCGAATGCCTTCTGGAACGTACCCCAGGGGGTTTCTGCAGGTAGCGCCAGGACAGACAGATCCTATAGACGCTGTGGAGCGCTCAGCTCAGCACGGAGCAAGGTGTGGTTGCGGGAGATGATCAAGGTGTGCTTGCGGAAGAACTTGATCATCGTCAGCGAGCTTCGACATCCACTTGAGCCCTGTATCAGTGTCTTTCGCCAAAAGATGGATCGTGTGGGCGGCATATCCCTTGAGAAACAAGCGGGGAAACTTCTTCTGAAGCAGACCCCACATGGCCTTGCTGGCAGATGTGTTGTCAGTGACAACACAACTAACCGATAAGAACGTGTAGTTGCCCGTCACACGCTGCACGACATCGGCCAGAAATACGGCGCAATGCCCCTGAGCACCGGTGTACACAGACTCGAGGGGTAGGCGTCCTGCGCGACAGCCATGTAGTTGATGACGGACTTGCCGTTCACATCCGTCCAGCCGTCAGTCGTGATAGTGCAAGGGATGGTCCTCATCAACTTTAGTTTCCACCTCGCCAGTGGTTTGGTTATTTGGCTCTACCCTGTCTATCTCGCCGACGATGGAAGGCTCAGTAGGTCCATTCGCTCTCCCGGAGCGCCGTTCTGCCTCCCACAACTGCTGGAGTCGCTGGCCATTGAGCTTGGTTGTCTCGAACCTTTTGATCGGTTGTCGTCCAGCTCGCGCATCTCAAGTGCAACTCGCGCGATTTCCAGTGTCCGCTCTATGTTGGCCGGTTTGTCCGCAGCTTTGCTTGCATTGTGCCTGCACCTTCGCACCTGCTTTCGCTTGAGCAGCGCTCAAGATACGATGGATGGGGGTGGGATGGAATGGCTGCCATGGTCGAACATGCTGCCCGTCAAAATCACTTGACGAAAAGGATGGCGGACGAACGCGGTAGTCGTCACGAGCATCCACTAATGGCAACTGAAGTCGATGGCGACGAAGTCATGTACGCGTCGAGGGACGTCGGCTGGAGATCGAGGTGAAGACCAAGTGGGTATGGATTGAAGATGGCTCGATCGGAAGCTCCAGCGGCCCGTGATAAGTACTGCGCTTGGCCACCGTTGTACTACTGGCCAGTGAGATTGCGCTTCCATGTTGCCGATGTTTCCGCTGGAAGAGTTGTGCTCGCAAGTGGGGAGGAAAAGGCAATCATGAATAAGCAACCTAATACCACACCTCTCATAATGAATTTATCATAGATACGCATTTTATCAGGAACCTGTGGGCATTGGAGCACAATACGTCGACTTCTGGCTCTGGCAGCGTGTCACGAGCACTAAAAATTTTGCACCGTACTGGCCGTTGTATAGGCTGGAGTGTGCACTGGTCCATGAGTCCTTGGATCTGATTTGGATGGAAAATCAGTTTCCCATGATTCTTCCACGATTGAACCCTAGACGATGAAGTGGAGAGACGTCTCACTGTCGTACGCCGCTTCGATTGCCTCAATGTACGGCATCGACGGCATACTGAAGAAGGTTTCTTTGCCAGTGTTGGTGAGAATGGTGATGTACTGACCCGACTTGAGAGCATGCTGAGGGCGAAGGTGTTTTTCGTAAAGATCGGTTCGGAAGCTCGTGAACAACTTGGGTTGACTGTTCTTTTGCAGGGTTTCCCGGTGCTATTAAGCGACTTTGGGGCACCTTCGACTTTCTTGGTCTTGGCGAACGAGGACCCAATTGGCAGCCCGTACTGAATATAGTGGCTCTCGGTAAACATCTCACCCTTTCTTGCCGCCTTGGCCGCAGGAGCTATGGTGTTCGTGAGTGTCATCTGCCGCACCTCGGCAAGAGCGTCCTACCGTATCAAAATCCCTGATTGAACACCATGCTTTCATGTCATTTTGTAGGTGAACTCAAAGAGTGGGGAATGTGGGGAAATGTAGCCCTTCTCCCACTTTCCATGTGGTCTGGTAATGAAGGTCCGCGCCAGATGGATGCAGATCACTAGTTACGCATCATGTATA
>JAADWY010000118.1:0-61465 GCA_023336355.1 Pythium dissotocum | reverse complement strand
TCGTGCCCCAACGGCATGGCCGCCACGCAGGAGTGCGTCTTCCTCACCATCTGCCGTCGTGAGCAGCGCTTTCGACGTCGCGCAGCCACATCGCCGGCCATCGGAGCCATCAATCGGTGGCACACGGCGTGTTCGACGCGCTCGGTGTTTGGACGTGTCCGTTGCTAGTGGTCCCCGATTGATCTTTCCACTCGACGCAGTGGTAACTTGCTTGCATATACACCTATGCGCCCAAGCGCAGACTGCATTGTGTCTTGTCACATCGTGCTGCAGCCACTGTCGTCTTCGGCGAAGGAACCACTCCGCGTACGCTGATAGATCATTCACGTTGCGGTCCATACGTCACTTGGGAACATCGGCACTCTTTTACGGCTCTTGGTGTTGAATCCAACGCTGACTAGATGTTCATAATCTCGGCAATTCTCACAGAAACTTGAGTGAAGTCCGAGACCACCCCCCTTCCCGCCTCTAATCAGACCACTCGGTCATTTAGCAATGGCGATTTGGTGGTCACGTTTACTGCTGGTCGTGTTTGTGGTGGTCATGGATCCCCGTCTCTTCGCTTTTGGCCACAGCCACGGGTCCGTGGCTTAACGTGTGCGTGGCTGGTGCATGATGGATTGGTGGCAACGACGCGCTTGGCCCTCGATGAGTAGGCGGCGCGATGGACGTGCTCACGAGCATCTCCACCGCCTGCAGGATCTGGCTGATCTTCGAGTCCACGTAGAGCGTGTGCTGGTCCAATTTGTGCTCGAGTGCTGCGAGATGCTTTTCGACGGCCGTGAGCCGGCTGTGCACTGAGCTCTCATCCGCCTGTCGTGTTTCTTCTTTCTCTGGTGATGTTCGAAGCGTCCCTCGTATGGTCGACGTTGCCTTGCCATTGCGAATCCCAGCGCCAAGTTTTGCCACCGAGACTTTTGGAGGATGCCGAGGCGAGCCGTCTCCGGCAGTCTCCGACTCCTGCTCGGTCTCATGGATCGGCTCCAGCCACTCCTCTTCTTCAGCCATCGTGGTGAGACTTGGAGGGGGCTTGAGCACGACGACGGCCGCTCCTGGTGCGGCCGCAGCCTCCTTTTGGACGACCGCAAGCTCCTCTTCGTCCATGCCTAACGCCTCGGCCGTCACTGGCTGCCTCACGAGCTTGGACAAGCGCGGCACCATCGTGCGGATCATCTGTGCAGTGCCGCGCAACTTACGACCGTAGTTGTACTGGACCACCTTCTTCTTCATCTGAATGTCAGCCAGCAGCGTCATCTTCTCGATGTTCTCCTTGCCGTCGGTCTTCCACATTTCGCTCACGCGTTTGATGATCAGACGCTTCATGGCGACGGCAAACTCCGGGAACTCGGCCAGGATCTTATCGAACCCCTCACGCGACAAGATACACAGCTCCGATACGCACTGGGCTTTGACGCTGCGTGTGCGTTCGACCTCCATCACGACTGCGATCTCGCCGAAAAAGTCGCCTTCGCCCAGTAGAATCGGCTTGTCTTCAGGGTTTATAGGCGCGTTCGTGGGCGGCATGACGCGCACGATGCCCTTGACGATCATGAACAACTCCCGCCCCAAGTCGCCCTCGCGGATGATAAAGTCGTCGGGCATGTAGATCACTTGGTGGAGCTGCATGCAGATCATGCCCAGCACCGAGTCGGTCGCGAGCTGGAAGAACGGGATCTTCTGCAAGTGGTCTTTGAACAGGTAGATGGCGATCTGCTGCCGCAGATTGAGCGACATGCCTTCGTCCTTGAGCAGGTTGAGCTCTTCGGAAAACGTGCGATTCTGTGGGCAGCGTGGCAGAAACAAAGCGAGTTAGCCGGTGAATAGATAGATGACTGGGCGAAGGTCTCAGACGCACGTTCAGCCACAAGTAGTCGTAGTACGCCGTCACGCGAGCCTGCAGTTCCACCATCAACTACGTCAGTATGAGTCCATTGAGCCATGTAGTAAATCTGTACGCACGCGTAGATGCTTGGGCAGCACGAGCGCGTCCATTTCGTGCGAGATCTGGTCCATTTTCTTGCGGAACGCGTTCTCGGCGCGGTTGAGACTCTGCACCAAGTCGATGATCGTGCCAAAGAGTGCAGCGGTGACAAGCGCACCAACCAGCGACACGATGCTGCCCCACATGTAGATGTTGGAGCTCACGGCGCCGTTCAGTTTGTGGTACGCGCCGCTCAGGATCTGGTCCGCGGACTCGATGTGGTTGGCTGAGATGCCCAGCAGCGACACGATGCCGTGGTGGAACGCGACCCAGTACATCTTGATCTCCTCTCCGTCTTGGCAGCGTGGCTCGTTCAGCAAGTCTTCTCCGCGGCACGGGCTGAGCAGCGCGACCCAGATACAACCAGCGACGTGGGATAGAAACAGCAGCGAGTTGATGGCGATGGCGAGGCCACTGTAGCGGCGGTACTTGCGCACATACTTGAGGAGCCGCCCGATGCGAAGCAGCCGCGGCAGCTTGACGTACTTGATCATCTTGATCGTTTTGCGCGTGCCTGCGTCGGATGGGTCGGTGAGAAAGTACTCAAAGGGAATGGTGGACGTGATGTCGATGATGAACCAGAACGAGTGCAGGTACGCGTGGCGGATGGCCTTGGGGTCCATGGTCACGGTGCCGCACTCTATGATGCCCGTGCGGAAGCGCAGCGCGATATCCAAGAAGCCCCACGCGTCCAGCACTTTGAGGAAGATCTTCATCTGATGAGGCGGCGTGTACCAGTCGAAGCAGAGCATGAACGGAATCATCCAAGAGTAGAAGATGACGATCGCGGCGCTGAGCAGATCCCACAGCGTCTTGCGAAGCGACAGCGGATGCAGCACCCAGCGGTGGTGGGTGCGTTGATGCATCTCTATGATGGACATGCGCAGCACGTTGATAGAACTGGCGTGCGCGGTCTTGAGCATCAGGTTGCCGATGGATCGAAACGTCGAGTCGCGCCGCAAGCCGCGCGTGGACGCGTTCTTGCGCTTGGGCGTTGCAATCTCTTTCATGACGGTGGCTGCGCCTGGCTCAGTACTTCCTCCAGTCGTAGGAGTCGCTGCATCGTGGTGAGCGTCGGCCGCTTCCGTTGCCTCGTTTGGATGGGCTGCATTAGGGACGACGCGTCCAGCCGCCGGTCGCTGGGTCCAGTTCATCGCGTGGACAGCGAGAGTCGAGGAGACGCCACAGCCGCCGTCCTTATGAGTATTGCTGAGACGCACACGCGCAATGTTTTGTTTCGCACGTTACGTCTGCAGCGCGGTGCACGCATCGCCGCCGAGCAATGCGGCTATTCTCAGCGTGTTCAATTTCACATGTCCAAGTGTAGCCATATCCCTCATCGTACTCTGTACGAGGGATCCGACCGAGCCTAACACGGGACAGAATGGAGCTCCTCGCATGAGCGAACACTACACGACAAGCCAGGAATGTCGCTCGGGTTCCTCACCGAGTCGGCGCTGCTGCCGTCCAAGGCCAAGGAGATCAAGGTCGACTTCAAGTCCATCCTCGACCTCAAGGCGGTGGTGTTCCAGAAGGAGCAGGAGCGCAAGGAGCGGCGCCGGCGGCTCGCGGAAGAAGCTGGCGAAGATGTCGACGCCGATGGCCGTAATGGCGGCTCCTCTCACCGCCGCAAACGATCGCGAGCGGGAGAGGAAGGCGCTGTGGACAATAGAGACCACGATGGTGGTAGCGACAGTATGAGTAAGAACGTGTACGCAAGGCTGAAAGCCCAGAAGAAACGGAGGAAGCGTGGCGAGCCGGAGAAGAACCCCGGCGTTGAGAGTCGCAGCCGCCGTGACGACGAGCAGCGCGAACTCGATGTGGACAATGCAGACGATGATGAGGCGCTGCAGCGAAAGTCCCGCGAAATGCTGGCGCGGAAGGCCAAGCTGTATGAGCAGATGATGCAGGGCAAGCGCGACGCCGTGCCGTCTGCGGCCGCGAAGGAGTGTCTGGTGGATTTCGACGAGAAGCGACGTGCGACTGGCGCTGCGGCGGTGGTGGTTCACGAGGGAAACGACAAAGAGGGGGAGAAGATAGAGATCACGGACGAGTTCGGACGCACGCGACTGGTGGAGAAGGGCAGTGTAGAGCACTTGGAGTACGCGCGCACGCAGCAGCAGGAGCAGTCGCTGTACTACGAAGACAAACGACGAGCCCACCGTGAGAGTGAGGACACAGAGCCAGCGCAACCGAGCGGCAGCTTCGTGGTCTCGCAGTGGGAGAAGACGCTGAATGCCAGCGAGAAGCAGTACCTGGAGCAAGTCCACGCCGGCGTGCAGCTCACGAAGCAATCAGCGGCAGCCGCTGACAAGCAGAGCCGGAAACAGCAGCGCCTGGAGAAGCTACGGAGGCAGCAACAGCAAACTGCGTCAGTACAGCAGGCCACGCCAACGCCCGCTGATCTTCAGCAGGCAAAGGGCGCCGAGCAGAAGGCCACGGCGTTCCTGAGCCAGTTTACGTCGCTACTGTGAGCGGAGAAGTTGCTGGTCATGAGAAAATAAATACATTCTTTCTTCGTCTCCTTAACTCGTGGGGCTCTATGTAAAACGTCAGCGTCGCGTCACTTTGGCTTTCGGCATTCGTGCAGTTTCGTCGGTCGCCGCGTGGCTGTCGGCGAGCAGAGTGACGTCGAGTGGCTGAGCTTGGCGATGGGTCTCGGCCACGGCGTCGGCTCCACTTCGAGTCGCTTGAGGCGAGAAGGATCAGCTTCTCGAATCAACGCGCGCGCCAACGCGACCATCGGGTCGATCAGCAGCAAGCCCCCAGCGGTCTTCTTGCCCGTGAACGCGAATGGAATCTCGGTGCAGCCCATGACGATGACTTCGGCCCCGAGATCACGAAGAATACGCGAATAGCGAGTGAAGTTGGCAACGCAGCGCGGCTTCACGGCCGGCGCCGTGCTCTTGATGCCCCACTTGGTGTTGTAGATCGACTCGTGTAGCTCATTCTGCATCGCCAGCGGCACCTCCACGAGTGAGTAGCCCATGGGCTCGAGCAGATCGTGGTACACGCGTGACTCACGCGTGCCCGTGGTCGACAGCAAACCGATGCGCTGGCAGGTCGGCGCGTAGTGCTGAATGAAGCGCACGGTCTCGTCCAGCATGTGCACGTAGGCAATGTCGTCGCTCTTGTCACTGGCGCCTATGGTGAGTTTCAGGAACTGGTCCCAAATGGGCTTGGCGTGGAACGTGTTGCACGGCACGCCTGTGACCAGACGCGTCTTGCCCTGACGAGCAGCCGCGCGCATCATCTCGAACGTGCGCGCCATGCCGAACGCCGGGTTCTCCACGCTGTCGCGATGGTTAGAAGGCTTTCCCTTCGACGGGTCGGCGGCCTCCTGCTCAGCGGCGTACAGCAGGTACTCGGTGCGGTCCGTCATGTCGTGCGAGCGCGAGAAGTGGCACACGTTGAGGTGGCCCTGGTCCTCGCCGTCGGCCTCCGTGTTCTCCAGGATGATCTGGTGCAGCAGCAGCCCGGCAGCCGGCCCCACGCCGCCGCAGATGCCCACCATGACCTCCTGCTCCTTCATGTGCAGCGCGCGCGTGAGCTGGTGCAGCAGCGTCAGGCACAATAGAATGCGACAGCCACCAAGCGTGATGACGCACACTGGCATCAACCAGCGCGCACGCGAAGCGGGCTGTCACAAAAGAGAGGGCGGTGTTCGTCCTCACACGTCACAGTGCTGACTCGCCAAAGTCAGTCAATCAGTGAGTCGTGTGCCCACGCGCTGGCGAGTCCGCGAATGGGATCTGGTCGCGAGTCGCGACGAGCTCCGATGTTGAACCCACCTACAGTACCCTCTTGGAGAGGCGCCTGACAAGCAGTCGAGCACCTGCGACGTGCTAATGAGCTTTTCGCGTCGGGCCTGCTCGTCTTCCGGCGTCGACCAGTCAGAGATGACGACGTTGGGACAGCCTGCAAGTTGCATTCACTCTAAACACGGTTTACTAAACATCTTCACTTGGCGTTTGTAGGAGATCGAGAAGATCACCCGTCAGATTATGATTTCCGTCGACGAAAGCAGGGTAGGGTGACAATCACTCACGGTTCCATCGCTTCCGTAACCCTGGCAACCTGCGCGCAATCCCACAAAATTATTACTCCCTTGAGGAAACACGCCAATGCAAGCAAGCAAGCTTGTGAGCAGCTCCACGACGTTTCTTGGCAATTCGGAACGCACACCACTGCTGTATTAGTCGCCGCTACGCCACGGCTTCATACGCACGTGTATGTGAGTGCCCTAGTACTTCCTATCGTGGCTGGACAAATCGTCGAAGTTGTCGAGCGTGTACTCCTCCACCGCGCCTTCCTTGGCGCTGGCCTCCATGTCGCTCAGTGCCTGCTTCGCGTTCTTCTTCTGGATGTTGCCGAAGATTGCCAGCGCAGACGCCACCATGGACGACGGGTCGCTCGCATTCGCAGGCAGCAACACGGTCGTGCTCTCCTTCGCGATCTTGCCAAACGCCTCCACGTACTTCTCGGCGATCTGGAGCGACACGGCGTCCTTGCCGCCCGACTTTCCGATGGCCACCGACAGGCGGTTAATCGCATCAGCGGAGGCGTTGGCACGCGCCAAAATGGCCGCGGCGTTACCTTCGGCTTCCAAGACGGCCGCGCGCTTCTTACCTTCCGCGACGTTGATGTAGGCCTGTCACAATCGCAAGAACGTCAGCAGACTGCTAGGAAATCAGGCGCTTATGGCATAATGCGGCAAATGAATACCTGGCGTTCGCCCTCCGAGTCCAGAATCTCCGCACGCTTCTTACGCTCGGCCTCGGCCTGCATGTCCATGGCCGCCTTCACGCTCTTTGGTGGCGTGATGTCGCGGATCTCGTAACGCAGACACTTGATGCCCCAAGCCTCCGACGCCTGGTTAATCGACTCGACAATGTTCTTGTTGAGGGACTCACGCTCTTCGAACGTCTTGTCGAGTGTGATCTTACCCAACTCGGAGCGCATCGTGGTCTGTGCGAGCTGCGTCACCGCGTAGATAGGGTCTTCTACGCCATAACTGGCGTTGTAGGGATCGATGATCTTCACGTACAGCACACCATCGATGTTGATGGTCACGTTGTCCTTGGTAATCGCGGACTGGCCCGGGATCTTAATGGCCTCTTCCTTCAACGAGTGCACATACGAAATCTTGTCGACGAACGGGATCAGGAAGTGGAGGCCGGGCGTCAGGATGTCATGGAACTTGCCAAAGCGTTCGACGACCCACGCGCGCTGCTGTGGAACAATCAATACGCCCTGCATTGCCCCAAAACACCAATTAGCGTCTCCACGCAGTAGATCTCAACCGAATTCGGCTTCAACGTACCACATTCATAGGCGTCTCGCGCAGGTGCGACGGCGACTCATCGTAAGGTGCCTGCAGCAGACGGGTGCTGTGAATGAGGCGGTGTGCGAATGGCTGCGGCTGCTGCTTGACCAGCGTCTGGAGCGCCTTCGTCGCGAAGCGCTTCTGCATCATGTTGCTCGTCAGGATCTCTTCAAACTTCTGGACAAGTGGCTCTGGTGTGGGCTGGGAAGCGAGTGAATTATCCAATTGCCCAATTCACCCACAAAAATTTGGGTGAATGCATTTGGGTAATCATCAGCGAAGGAGTGATTGTCATAGCACACGTTGGCGGGTTACATGACTGTAACTCTACCCTTCACGAACGTAACCTGGAATGACGATCATGTTCACAGAATGTTGGCGGGTACGGTTTGACGGACGAGCGAAAAATCCAACACGCTGGCCAAAACCCGTTTCACGCTTCTGCAAAGAACGGCCTGATCCGGCTGCTTTCCGTTGGACTTCAGCAAAAGGCTCTTGGGTGACTTGTGGGTTCACAACCAAAGTCTGGTGCTGCTCGGTTCTAGTTCTATGATAGTGAGGCGTCGGTTGGTTTGATGGATCGCATGTCAGCCGCCACTGGAACAATATGCACACAACACCATTGGTGGAAATAGCGTTTGATTCAGGCGTAACCTCGAATCCTTCTCTTAAAACCGGTTACAAATATCTTAGTCCTGGGATATTATCGCATAAAGTCGGCACATTACGTCCCCAAGTGCGGTTTTAGCAGAGCGATCGACGTCATATGGTGATGAATGCCACCGTGTTTTGTAATTTTGTGGTTGTTGGTTGATCGTCCGGCCAGCAGCTCTTTTTCTTCCGTCTCTCCTCTCTTCTGCCACCAACAGCCCTACACCGCCCTATTGCAGCCTTCGGTCCTGCCCTTGGGCAATCGGCATGACCGGAGCGCGTCGGCGCACCCATCCTCCTTTCACTTTGCTGCGCTTTTCAGTCAGCAGCGCCGCCGTTTTGCGCGCGCCGTGCTTCTGCTGCTGCTGCTGCGTGTGGTCGGACCGCCACCTCCTCCGTCAAAAGGGCACCCCACCGACGCCTCCATTGACGTTCAGTATCAGCGGTACGTCTTAGCATGTTCCTCCTTCCATGGCACGCGGCCTGCGTCCAGCGCGAGCGGCGTTCCGTCTGCCGCGCGCCGTACTGTACTGCACTGAGGCTGACTGGACCCCCTGCATTGTTCTGCAGATCTGTGGCTCGCATCGTCGGGTCCCTCTGTGTTATACCCTGCAACGTCACCCCAGGGATAACATCCACGCTACGCACCCGCGACATCCTCTACAGTACTTCAGTCACTTGACGGTGGGGGGTGGAAAAAGAGTTGGTGTTTCCACCAACATCGCGTGATCGCGTGAGTTCACTCTACCCGACGACAAATCCTTTAGACCACCAACAAACACAAGCGCCAAAGCCAACAACTCTCGACCGTCGAGGCCAACAAAATGGACGTGGGCACCGAGGTCTGGGTGCAATGCGACGCTAGCGTCTGGGCGCCCGGCGTCGTGCTCGACTGCCAGGAGATGCACACCACGGGCGTCGTCAAGGTCAAGCGCGCAGACAGCGGCGCGCTCGTCACGCGGCGGTACCTGGGCGACGGCGACGACGCCAACGAGATCTTCCTGCGCAACTCGCGTCGTGACTTCGTGTCGCTTTCCTGTCTCATCGGGCTCGAATACCTTCATGAGCCGGCGCTTCTGCACGCGCTGAGCGAGCGCTTCGCGCACGACCGCATCTACACATCCATCGGCGACATCCTGCTGGCCGTGAACCCATTCAAGGAGCTCGCGCTGTACTCGGACGTCGTCATCGACCAGTACAAGGCCGCTATGGTCGCGAGTGTGGGCGGCGCGTCGACGCTCGCAGACGCCGCGCCGCTGCCGCCACACGTGTTCGCGATCGCTGGCAAGGCGTTCAGCGGTCTGCTCAAGCGTGAGTCCAAGAACCAGTCGATTCTCGTGAGCGGCGAGAGCGGCTCGGGCAAGACCGAGTCCACCAAGTTCCTCATGAAGTTCCTCACGCTCGTGGGCCACGACTTCTCGTCGGCAGCGGCCGCGGCGGCCGAGTTCGCGGCGCCTTCTTCGCCCTCCGTGTCGTTTGACGTGGAAGAAGATGAAGAAGAAGATGACGAGGACCCCCTCGCGACGGCGGGCGACATCCTAGAGATCGGCAAGCGCATCCTGCAGACCAACCCGATCCTCGAGTCGTTCGGCAACGCGCAGACCATCCGCAACGACAACTCGAGTCGCTTCGGCAAGTTCATCAAGATCCAGTTCGACGCGCAGAACCAGATCGTCGGCGCCGAGATCGCGTCCTATCTGCTCGAGAAAGTGCGGCTGATTCACCAATCGTCACAAGAACGCAACTTCCACATCTTCTACGAGCTGCTCGAAGGCGCCGACGCGGAGCTGCTGGCCTCGCTTGAACTGGAGCGCGGCGCCAAGTACGAGCTGCTCAACGCGTACGGATCCGGTGCCACGGGCGGCCGTTCCGTCTCCATGAACGCCAAGCGCCGCAGTCCGTTCCAGGCCCAGTACTCCAAGCGGTTCATGCAGACTGTACAGGCCTTCGACGACACGGGCGTGGACCAGAACGAGCGCGAGCAGATCTTCTGCATCTTGGCGGCGCTGCTGCATCTCGGGAACGTGAACTTTTCCGCCCAGCCAAGCCACAACGCATCCAGTGCCAACACCAGTTCGGGATCCGGTACGCCAGAGGAAGCGGCCGGTGTTACGGACGCCAAGTCCTCGTTCCACTTGGACAAGTGTGCTGAGCTGCTAGGAGTGGATGTGGCCAAACTCAAGATGCTGCTGCTCACGCGCGAGATCACGGCCGGCAACGACGTCGTCACGCTCAAGCTGAACGCCGAGCAGTCCAAGGACGCGAGCCGGTCGTTCGCCAAGGCCATCTACGGCCGCATGTTCACGTGGCTCGTGAGCCGACTCAGCGACGGCATCAACTACCGCGAGTGTCTCGCACCGCACGAGCAGGACCAGATCAAGACCATCGGTATCCTCGATATCTTCGGCTTTGAAGACCTCGCGAGCAACGGCTTCGAGCAGCTCTGCATTAACTACGCGAACGAGCGGCTCCAGGCACAGTTCAACGAGTTCGTATTTATCAAGGAGCAGGACATCTACGTCTCGCAGGGCCTCGACTGGCGGTCCATCAGCTACCCGAGCAATGCTGCGTGTCTCGCTCTGTTCGACGACAAGTCCAACGGTCTCTTTTCACTACTAGACCAGGAGTGTCTGATGCCCAAGGGATCCAACCAGGCACTGAGCACCAAGTTCTATCGGTACCACGGCGGCGCGAACGATCTCACAGATAGCTTCCTGAACCCTCAGGTTTCACAGAAGTACACGCTGCCGCTGCTGGTCACATCGTTCGGACGCTACCTGCACCAGAGCTCGTCAACGTCGGATGATGAGGCCAAGACCAAGGAGAGCAACGCGCCCTTCACAGCCTCCAAGATGGACCGCGTCAACCAGCAGTTCGTCATCAAGCACTTCGCCGGTAAAGTGCGCTACGGCATCTACCAGTTCCTCGAAAAGAACCAGGACGCGCTGCCCACGGACGCGTGCCGCGTGCTCACGACCTCAGAGAACGATGTGGTGGCCATGATTGGAGCCGACGAAGGCCTGGAAGATGCGCCGGACAGTAACAGTAGCCGCGGCCGTGCACGGTCTCGCAGTCGAGGCTCACTGTTGCGAGCACCGAGCGTGTCCTTCCAGTTCCGCGGGCAGCTCGATCTGCTCATCGACGAGATTGGCCACACAGAAGCGCACTACATCCGGTGTCTGAAGCCTAACGAGGACAAGAAGTCGGGTGCGTTTGACCGACACCGCATGGTCGAGCAGCTCCGATCAGTTGGCGTGCTGGAGGCGCTGCGAATCGCGCGTGCAGGCTACTCAGCTCGCCTGAGCCACGAAACGTTTGTTGATATGTTTGCTTGCTACCGTTACAAGCTGGAGACGTCGGGTTACGCGACGCAGAACATGGACCGTCCCGAGTTGTGCAAAGCACTGCTGGCACTCCTGCTGGATGAAGCGAGTCTGGGCAAGAACGACAAGCCGCCGATGAAGACGCTGCTGAAGGTGGAAAACTCCAAGTTCAACGACGCAGTGCGTGGGTTTGGTGTGCAACTGGGTACGAGCATCGTGTTCTGCAAGACCACCGCGTACAATGAGTTCATTCGCTTGCGACTGCGGGTACGTGACCACGCTGCTCGTGTCTTGCAGCGTATCGCCGTGGCCTACCACCACTACCAGCGGTTCCAGCGTATGAAGAAGGCGGCCGTGAAGATCCAGGCGAACGTGCGACGGTATCAGGCCGTCAAGTTCGTGGGACGCATGAAGGCGCTTCGTCAACGCGTTGCAGCGAACCGTATCCAGCGTCAGACGCATGTGATGCTCATCCAGCAGCGTGCGATGGATGCCAAGATCCAGACGCATCGCCTGCGTCGGACGCTGCTCAACTTTCAACGTGGCTGCGCCGTCTCCAAGAAGCAGGCAGAAGAAGCTGCGTTGCGAGCAGCAGAGGAGGCAGAGGCGGAGGCAGAAGCAGAGGCCCTCGCACTTGAGCGACGTCGATCATCACGTCGACTTCGATCAGGTTCTGAGGACGAGAAGGAGTACCACCACCACCGAGATAGCGCGAGCGACAAGGAGAACGAGAGGGCACAGATCTCGCGCTCGAGCTCTCGAAGCAGGGCGCTTGACCACGGCCACAACGACGTAGCGGTCAAGAAGGCATCGTCGCAGCGTGAGCGCACGTCGTCAGAGGAGCCCGAGGATGAGGATAACGAAGAAGGCGGTGCTTCGTTGCGCAGCGAGATCGAGCGGCTCCAGAAGCTTCTCGGTGAGCAGAAGACGCGAGCGGTATCCGAGAGGAAACTGCGGACCGGTGGTCGTTCACGAGTGTCGTCTCTCGACGTTTCGCAAACGTCAGCAGCTACACGTCGGCTGCGCACACGCCGCACGATGTCCGTCGACAAGTCCGAGGCTGATGATGAGCTGACGAATGCAGAGGACAACTCGCGATCTCACCCAGCTCCGCGACGATCCAAGAGTGTGATGCACGTGCGCGATTCCAGTGGCGGCGCCAGTGACCATGTGTCGAAACTGACCCGGCGTATCGAAGAGCTAGACGCCAAGTGCCGACAACTGGAGCGACTCGTGTCTCGGCCTTACGATGACCGCTACCCTGCCACGGCACGCGGCCATTCAGCTTCAGTCGGTGGCTTCGGTTGGGACGCACGGCGACGTAGTTACTCGTACGCGAACTCCGATGGAAGCAACGGAGCATACTCGGACTACGGCGGAGAGCAGCCTGGCAGTGGTGGAGGTGGCAGTGCGACCAGCGGTGTTGAGAATCTGATCTATAGTATCCAGCAGCAAATGGACATGCTGCGGCACTCGGTGGCGTACAAGAACGAAGAGGAAGCAGCGACTGCCGCAGCAATGCAGGCGCGCCACGACGCCCACACGATGTCTTTCGCCAGTTCACAGCCCACTCGCTCGTCGACTGTCACGTCCAACGGCTCCAGTACGCACCAGCCTTTCGACGGACCGCTGCACGAAGATGCCGAGATGGACGGATACCCGCGACTGCCATCGCCATCGCGCACGAACTCCGATTTGCAGGTCGGTGGCTACGGCTTCGGTCGCCACGGCGCCATGACACCACCGACGCCTGCATCTGAAGCCGGATTCCACATGGGCGCTGCGCCGCGCCACCCATCGTACCCGTTTGCTCCGCCGCGAGTCGTCAAGTGGTCTCGCAACACGCACTGCCACGAGTGCGAAGAGCCCTTCACGCTGTTCACGCGTCGCCACCACTGCCGAATGTGTGGTAACTCGTTCTGCCACGAGCACTCGAGCCGTCGTGTCGCGCTCCTGGGCATGGGCTTCGACGACGAGCCACAGCGTGTGTGTGACGCTTGCTTCGTCGAGTACCAGGCCCAGGCCTCGGCATCGCCGGATTACTACTCCGCGACAGCGCTGACGCCTCTCAGTGCCCGCAGTGCTGCTCCTGGCGGATACGGCGCGCCTCCGCACAACATGTACCGCCAGCGCAGCTTCAGCCAGCAGTACTACCCGCCTCCTCCAGCGCATCCGCCACACCCGCGCCACTACGCGAACCACCAGCACCACCCGCACCACGCGCCACCACCGCTGCCCCCGCAACGGTACCACCCGACGCCCTACTACGGCGCCTCGGCACTCCCACCTGCGCCGACGCAGATCCCGTCGACGCCTCACACGAGTGCCGCTTAAGTATTCTCCCCCATGTCGAGCTGTTCCCGCGTGTCCAAACTTCGTATTATCGGTAGTGAAGACCCTAGATTTTCTATTTGGCATTGACTTGGGCGTATTCTATTCTTGCAGCGTGAGTCTCGACTTTCTCCTTCAATTTCAAGCCACTCGCAACTCGCCAGTCTCAGCTTCCGCCTTCGCAGCCGCAGCGAAGGTGTCCACGGCCTCGGTTCGTCAGTACGATGCTCTCGCTAACCTCCGCGTCGGCCTCGATGCTTCCGTCCGCTGCTCCGTCGGCCTCGACGTTCTTCGCACATCAACGCGACGCGACGTCTCTGCAGGACCTCGACATCGTGCGCAAGATCGTTGAGCGCGAGGGCTGCCTCGAGGCGATGACGCAGTTGCTGACGACCCACGCGCGCGCCAGCCACAAGGACAAGGGCTCCATGGCCGCGTCCGCCACGCTCGCCGCCGCGCCCATGGTCGTCAACAGTCTGCTTGACCAGCTTCGCAGCGTCGGCGTGCAGATCGTTGAGAGTATCGTCAAGTGGAAGCGGCTGCAACCCGCGTCTGGTAGTCCCCATGAGCCTGTCTTCCAGTGGCGTGGTCTCAACTATCTGGTCAAGATGCTCAGCGACCTGGACTTCCTCGCGCTCCACGGCGCCACCGTCGCACAGCTCCAGGCCTTCCAGGGGCTGCGACTGCAGCGGAATCCGTTTGTATCACCGCTGCACCTCGACCACGCGGCGCTGCTCGAGCCGACGGCCGACATGGCGTGTGGACTGTCGCTATTTGTGGGCAGTGTGGACATGCGACGAGTGTGGGCGGCTTGTCAGACGCTGCTCCAGGAGGAGCAAGCGCTGCAAGCGAACCACGTACAGCAATCAAACGGAGATGGTGACAACGGCGCCACCACGCCGGTAGCTAACACGACCACAACGCGACTCCACTGGAGCCACCGGCCCATGAAGCTCACGATTTCTGCTAGCTCTCCGACGGTGCGGTCGCTGGGGTCCATCGGCACTGGGGATCCAGCCGCTGCCACGAGTTCTACGGCTCAGGAGACCATGGCGTTTGACGTGGAGCTGGCCAAGGAGCTGGTCTTCCAGCACGAGCACGAGCTGGGGGCCATGAAAGAGGAGCTGGCTGTGCTGCAGCGCAAGCTCCAGAAGGATCTGACGATGGCGCCGGACAGACGACGGCAGCTGCAGATGCGGATCGCGACACTGAACAACGAGGTCAAGCAGCGCTCAGGCGATTTGTTCCACCGCCGCAACGAGCTCCAGCGCAAGGAGGCAGTGCTGCGCATGGACAAGCGGCGACGAGGCAACGCCAACGAGTTCACGCGGCTGCTCCAGCAACAACAGCAACTGCGGCAGCCAGCGTCGCCGCGAGATGGAGAGGACACGAACGACCCACAGGAAGCAGCACCAGAGCGTGAGCTTCATGCGATGAGCCAGCCACAAGGACACTTCACGGCAACGGAGACCTTCCGAGCTGCACTGCAAGCCGACGAGCTACGACGCCAGGACCTGATCGAGAAGCTCGCGACCCACTCCAAGGTCCGAGCGTCGCTGAGCGTATCCAAACGCAAGCTGCTGTCGTTGTCACCAAGCCCAAGCACGTGCAGCAGTCCCCAGCACCTGCGATTCGCCCAAGCGCGGCCAGGCAGCTCCGGTCGTGGTGGGGATACCAGCGGCAGCATCAGCAAAGCACCGTCGTCTTCCGCTTCACTGGAGACCATGACTTGCAGCCAAGTGGAGACTTTCGTGAGCGGCTTGGGACTGGGCGAGGACGCCGCTCGCTACGGCTCGCTACTCAGAGCTCAAGGCATCGACGGTAAGCTTCTCGTGCAGGCTCAAGACAGCGACCTGGAGGAGCTGGGCATCCCCATTCGACTGCATCGGCTCAAGATCCTGGACGCTACGCGACAGAGCACAACGCACTGAGAGAAATGTAGCATGCATGTACTTCTGTATATATTGATACTCTATCTGTCTGTTCCTCGTGTCTACTTGGCGCCTGGACGCATGGCCTTGCTCACGCGCGTGGCGGCCGACGCCGTGCCCTTCATGACCGCGAACTTGCGCTTCTTCATCTGCTTGGCTCGCTTCTTCTGGTCGTTCTTCTGGATCTTGCGCTTGGCAGCGAGCTGCGGGTCGTTGACCAGGTCGCGCTTGCGCTTCTCCCGGCGAGTGGCGCGGAAGACCGCCAGCTTCTTCTGCACGAACGTGTACGCGTCCAGGAAGTGCGTGGCGCCGATCTTCTGCTCCAAACGCTCCAGCACTTCCTGCGCGAGCATGGCGCTGGCAGGCGGCTCCTCCACGGGCTTGGACCGGTGGTGGCGGTTGCTCGCCATCATCAGCAGCGCGCCTTCGTCCTTCTTCTTGTCATGAAGAACGATCGCAGAGCGGTAGAGCGGGTTGATGAGCTGCACGACGCAGCGCAGCACGATCTCCGCGTTCTGCTCGTGGATGAACGCGGCGAAGAACTTGAAGATCGTGGCCTTGACGATCTCCTGGGTCGACGTGCCGCGGGCCACGTAGGACAGACGCGTCAGCACCCAGCCCAACGGCGTCTTGCTCTGCTGCTTCTCCTTTTCGGCCTGGGCCGCGTCGGCAGCTGCGTCGAGCGGCTCCTCCTCTTCCTCGTCCTCCTTCTCGCTGTCACTTCCCTGCTTGGCCTGGTCATCATTGGCCTCCTCCTCCACGACAACCTCGGCTGGCACGACAGCCTCTTCGCCGATGGCAGTGGGGTCGTCTTCGTTCAGATCCTGTGGAATCGTCGCCTCGTGCTCCAGCAGAGCCGCGCTCAGCCACGACAGCACCACCAGCACGTCGTCAGCCAGCTCCTGGCTCACGTGTGGCTTCTCCAGCAGCTTGCTGACGCGACTCGCCCAGAAGAACAGTGAGTCACGCGACTGCAAGTACACGGGCGACTGCGCACTGAGCTCGGTCGTGACCTTCTTCATCTTCTTGTCGGCACCAAGCGCCAGCGTCTTGACCGTTCGATGCTTTACGTACGAGCCGATGACCTTGAGCGCCGCGTGGCGCACACGCGCATGCGGGTACTCGATCATCAGCGCCGGCAGCTCGCTCGTGAGCAGACTCGTGCCGCTGCTGGTGAGCAGCCACGCCTCGTAGCTGGCGACCAGGCACTCGCTGAAGCGCTCGATGGTCGTGAGCAGGTGCACCACGAGTCTCCACGAATCCAAAATGGAGGCGGCGTCCTCGTCGTCGTCATCGCCCGCTTCCTGGTCGTGCAGCTCAGCCACACGCTTGGCCAGCTCGCTGTGGGCAGCAGTCAGCACGAGCACCGCATGCTTTTCCAGGAACTCTGGACGGCAGTCCAGCACCAGCGACGTGACCTGCGCGGTCGTCGCCAGCAGCTTCTTGTCCTTGCCGTTGCCGCTCCACCACTTGGCAATGAGCGCGAGACACTCGTTCAGCGCCTGGTTGCCCATGCGCTTGACCAGCGTCATGATGGCCTGCTTGGAAAGCTCCTGGCAGGTGGCCGACTCGTCGTTCGCGAGACGCAGCACCAGCGGCAGCAGCAGGAACTGGGCCTTGTCATTGATGATCTCCAGCGGGAGCTTCTTGATCAGCGCGATGAGCGTGTCGAGCACGGCGCGACGGCCGCTCTCGTATTCGTACTGCAGGTTCTTGAGCATAAAGTTGAGATGCTGCGTGAGGCGCTTGCCACCGAGTGGGTACTCGAGCAGGAACGTGATGAAGATGGACGCGCAGTTGGCGCGAGCAGTCTGCGTGTCGCTCTGGACGAGGATCTCACCCACGCGCACGACGACGTCGTAGATCTCTGGAATCACGAGACGAGACGCGATAATACTCTTCAGCAGCGCATACGTGGCGTTCTGGTGGTCCGACTCATCCAAATCCGCACGCACAAAGCTCACGACGACGCGCAATTGGGCCTCTGTGAGTCGGAAGTCGGGCTTGTGGCGCAGGATCACGGTCAGCGTGCGGTAGCAGGTCTGCACCATGTCGTTGCCACGCGTCGCAGCTCCGGCCTTCTGCAGGATCTTGAAGATACGGTCGACAAGAGGCGCCAACGCGACATCCAGTGACGGCAAGTCCGTGCTGCTGGACGTATCATTGAGCAACACGCTCAGACACTTGAGCGCGTGGATCACGGCTCGGTTGTTCTTGCTCTCACTGGCGCAACGCATGAGGAGCGGCACCAATGGGTCCACCATCGTCATCACAGCCACGCTGTCGCTTTCGCCTTCCTTCTTGCCAGCCTCCTTTGCCTTGTCGTTGGCTGAACGCACAAACGCGAACAGCAAGTACGCGGCGTACGACAGCAGTTCGTCCAAGTGAGTACGCGACTGCTGGCGCTGGACGTCGTCGATCTCGTGGCGGTTGAAGCCCGTCATCTTGCTCTGCAGTCGCACCTTGGCGGCGTCGCGCGCACTCACGCGCTTGGCCAGTTGACGGGCGGCAGCCTCACTCTTCTCGTTGATTTGCCATGACGTCACAACGCCGTTGATGTCGGATGCAGCCTTGTACTTGGCCTTCTCGGCCTCGGTCATTGGACGGATCGTCTCGAGGCTCGTCTCCATGAGGTTGTACGCGTATAGGAACACGTACGACTTGTCGACGCCGTTGTTCTTGACAAGACCAAGCGCGATGCGGCGCAGCGCCTCCTGCAAGACCTGGATGCTCTTGGCGTTTTCCGGGTGCTCCTGGAACTTGGTCACCACCGCCGCGATGATCTCGTGAACCGACGAGTTGGGCAAGAAAGTGATACTGCGGGCGAGCAGCTCGAGCGCGTCGTAGCTCTTGCTCGTCGACTTGGCTTCCTTCATCTTGGACTTGTACTCAGCACCGTCCTGGTTCTCTACGACGCCCTGGAACAGGTCCTCAACGATGATCGCCAAGACACTGGGCAGACACGCGTCCAAGTCCGAGTCAAACGCGTTCTCCGCCTCTGGCTGCTCACTCTGGTCGTCCAGCAGCGAGCGAGGCTTCTTGGGCTGTGCGATCGTGCTCACCTTCTCCAAGATCACGTGCAGCGTGTACGCAAGCACGTGAGTCGAGGCCTCCGACAGCGAGTGGCGCAGCTCCTCGACGATCGGCAGCAAATACGCGATCCCCATCTCGTCCACGATCTTGACGAGCGTGACGCGCGCGGACGCACGGATGTCTTCCTGCTTGCTCTTGAGCAGCTTGATGAAGCTGACGAGAAGCTTCGGGAACTCGAGGAAGAACGCCGAGGCACGCAGACGGCGCAGCACCTTCACGACAGCCAACGCCAGCGGCACACGCACCACGACATCCTTGGACGCCACGATACTGTCATCGAACGAAGTCGTTGCCGACAGCTTGTGGGCACCCTTCGCCGTCACGGCCTTGAAGAGATACTTCTTGAGCATCGGCAGCACCTGTGACTCCATTTGGTCCTGGACCTTGAACGCCTGCGCATGCAGCTTGGCCGCTTCGTCTTCAGTCTGGCGCAGCGTGCGGTTCTTGGCTCGCACCTCTTGCCAACCGTGGAACGCAGTGGCTTCGTTCGTGAAGTGGTGGTTGTCGATAACAGCGCAGATCGACGAAATGATGGAGCTTTCCATCTCAGCGTGGCCGTCGATCGACTTGAGCAGACGACGCAGCAGCGCTAGGTAGTGCGACCAGCCCAGCAGACCGGCCGACGCACCAACACAGATCGCAGCCTCGTGACGCAGCGACTCCTGGGACTTGGCCTGCGCCTCGTAAATGAAGTGCATCACGAGCGGCAACAGGAGGTTGTTGACCGTGGAGTTCGTGAACCACTTGTCCGTCGGCGTCTCCTCCACGACCTCCATCGCAGTGGCCTCATCGTCTTCATCCTCTTCGGCCATCTCAACGTCTTCATCCTGCTTGTCGGTGGGCTTGACCTCCACAACACTGGTGCTTGGCGTCGTCTCCTGAGCCTTCTTGGTCTCCGCCATCTCCTTCATCAACGCGCTCAGCTTCTGCAGTGCGCGGCGCTTGCGGTGGACTTGAATGTGAGTCAGGTTGTAGAAGAAGTCGACTTCCACGTCGTCAGCGCGACGCAGCAGCGCAAGGTCGCTCGGAACGTACACCAGCGAACGCAGCGCCGACGAGTAGTCCGCCAGCGTCGCCAGCAACATCACGAAGCCGCGACGCACATCTTCGCTGGGCACGCGGACACTGAAACGCACGCACGGCATGATCAGGGACTCGAGCACGTTCAGCAGCACGATACGGCGAGGCGCGTCAGTGGCGTCGTTGGTCACAGTATCCGCCGCGAGACGGATCAGCGTCGTGATGCCAGCCAAGGCCGCGCTACGAAGCGTGTACTCAGTTTCGTGCATGCACTGCAGGAACTGAGCGGTGATAGGCGTGAGCAGCGCCGCGTCCTCCACGAATCCACGGAAATCCTGGTTGTTCAGGTCACTCAGCGCCGTCATTCGCGTCTCATAGTCGATTTCTTCGATCTTCTTGGTGTCAAACGCGTTCGTATCACGCAGGAACGCACCCACACGAGCGAAGGCGCCATCCTCTTCGGCAGTCTGGCCGCCAATGGCCACAAACACTTCCACGAGATGACCACGCACATTTCGGTCGGTGAGGCCGTTTGGACCAGGGGCCAGCAGCTTGGCGAGCGCTGCCACGTAGCGCTTGGCGTCCGCGAGCAGAGGCACGAGCTGAGCCAAAACCTGGAGAATGTTCTCCTTGTCAACGATGGAAGAGTGGTGGTTGCGTTGCAGGAATGGCAGCAGAAGCTGGAAGAGATCCAATGCGGACTGCTGCGAAGACTGCTGAAGCTCCGGCGTGTCCGAGAGGTGCTGCGAGATGCGGCACAGGAAGCCAAGCTCACGCTTGGACGATCCGGCGTACTTCTCGTGCGCGTAGCGAGCAGCCTTCGACTGGAATCGTGTCACAAACTGAGCCAACATGAACGGAATGTGAGGGACAAGCAGCCACGAGGCAGGCGTGGCGTCTTCCTTCTCGTCGCCATCGAGCATCGCGCTCAGGAACTGGAGCACCGACGTGAGGATCTCAGGGGTGATTGCACGGGCGTTCATGTCGGTGGTGTCCGACAAACCCGACGACAAACAGCGGATGACGCTGGCGACGTGGGCTTCACTCAGTGAGTGACGCGAACGCTCACCACTGGCGACGGACACGACAAACTGCAGCAGCGCTGAGGCCTTGGCAGCACCGACAACAGCACCAGGCAAGTGAAGAACGGCGTCGTTCGCCACAGAGAGCGCACGGTCCACCCAAGGCGTGAAGTTCAGGCGGTCGTCGTACTTGTCGACGAGCTCAGCCAGGCGGCGGAAAGCCAGCGTACGGATCTGCTTACGCATCGCCAGCGACTTGCCATCGTAGTGCCCACGAGCACCAGTGGCAGCAGTAGCGTCTTCGTCGTCACCAGCTTCCTCCATCTCGACATCTTCCTCGGCTTCCTCCAGCTTCTTCGCGAGTTCTTCATCACGTTCACGGTAGTTGTCCGCGAGCACGGACAGCACGACATCGGCAAGCGCAGGCACAAACGTCGTCAAGTGGACACCAAGCTGTGCGATCAGGTCCTCAAGCAGGTTGAGGAAACCCAGCACACGCGACGCCTGGACGGTCTCCACGTTGGCAACATCTTCGACGATCGACTGGCTCGTCTCGTGGACGTTGATCTCGAAGGCACGCACGACCAACTCGATCAAGTATACTAATTCCGATGGAGGCAGAGCTGCCAGGTAGCTGAGGATCGCGGCACGACGCGCACCGACGGTATCACCAGCGTTACGGCCCCTCTTGCTGACCGCCTTGGCGTAAAGCAGACGCATGAGGACGGGCAGCAACGCCTCACGGTGCTCTGCCATCACAATACCGGCATCAGGCGCGATGTGGAATGTCGTGAGCTCTTCACGGAAAGTAGCGGCATCCGCGATGCGGTTCAGCTGCGTCTTGTAGGCCGCGAGATGCTTCTTGCCGAAGCCGTACAGGCACTGGAGCGCGAGTTTCGAGACCGTGTCTTCGGCCTTCATCAAGAACAAGTCGAAGAAGAGGTCGTGGAGCAGCGCATTCGCGAAGGCGCCCTTCATGTTCTTGAACGCAGCAAAGAGACGCAGGTAATCAAGCGTGCGCTGGCGAACAGCCTTGGAGGTGACCGCAGTAGGAGCCACGTACTTGGTGGAAATCCACTCACCAACTTCCAACTGGTGGGCCTTCACGAGCGTCTCCTGGATACCGGTGAGCTTCGGCGCGTCGATCTCGTCCTTGTAGATGGTCGCGTACTGGTCCTTCAGGAACAACAAGAACACTGGCACAACGAACTTGGTCTTGGTCTCGATGCCGTCAATGTACTTCTCCATGCCCTTCCACAGCAGACTGTGGTGCGTGAGCGTGTCCGTAACTTCCGACGTGTCGAGTTCTCCTCGCTCAAGACGACACACCGCCTGGAACTCTTCCGCAACGACCACAGCGACATCCTTCTCCTTGTTATCGAGCGTCGCCCCCTGCTGGGCGGCTTCACTCGGCATGGGCAGCTCGGCTCTCGTCGCCGCCGCCCACAGCTCATCGCGGACACTTGGCCAAAACGAGTTGAAGTCAAGCACGACTACCTCGGCGATCGCGTCCGTGACGTGGGACCACAGTGAAGCGAACTTCACGTGGTACAAACCGAACAAGTGGTGGACAGCGAGACGCTTGTACACCGCCGGCGTCTGCTTGGATCGCGACAGGATCTTGATACGCGTCAGGTGTCGCACGATCTCACGCTCGACGTCCACGCTGATGGACTCGCACAAGGTCTCAGCTTCCAGCGCGTGGTCAATAATCTCGCACTCGCCTTCAAGCATCGAGGCGTCGACGTCTTCCGATGGCAAGTAGGAAAGACGGTCGAATCGCGACAGGATCTCGAGTGTCACATGACGCACCGCACGCGTCGGCGAGCGCAAGTTCGCGCCCAGCACGCGCTCGGCTTCGTCCAGCAGAGTCACTGGCAGCGTCTCACGCTGCTTCTCGCGCGTCTGCATCTTCATGAACTCAGCAAATGCAGCCAGCATCGCGTAGGACTGCTCCTGGCCCTGCAGAGCCTGCCACACGGACACCAGGGCAGCCGCCTTTTTGCCAGTCTTGGTCTTCTTCTTGTTCGAGGTAGCATCTTCTGGGAGCGCCGACGCAGCAATCTGCTGCACACGCCACAGCTCAGCACGAAGTAGTCGCCACGCTACGCTGTCACTGGATTCCTGCTGCTTCGCCACTTGAGCCTCGACCTTCGCCAACAGAGGAGTCGCAAACGCTGACCTCTCCGTCTCGACAATGTCGAGCAGCGCGACAGCGCGCGTCAGCTTCCACGCCAGCGTGAGCTTCGTCGCGTCTTCTGTGTTCGCAATCGCCGCGTCCACCGCGTCACGCGCAACCGTCAAAGCGCAGGCAATCTTCTTCTTGCCATCGTCCGTTGGAAGCGTGAGGAATCGCTGGCCGTCGCGAAGCGCAATGTATTCGTTGTCATCGGCGACGTCTTCGTTGGACGCGGTGTAGGCGCCAAGGCGACCAATGAGCACGGCAAACGCGGTCACATCTCCACTCTTCTGGTCGAGAAGTGATTCGACTGCCAGCTTCATCGCGTGGGGGAAGACGAAGGATCGGACAAATTCGACCGTCACGTGGGCGTGGAGCAGCGCGCGGTCGATCATTGCCATCAGCTCGACACGCCAGTACTGGGCCACTTCAGGCGTCGAGTGAGAAGCAGCGGCGTAGAATCGACCCACCTGCGACGACGTCACGTCTTCAGCCGGCGTCACGAGGCGCCACACGGTCTCCAGCAATCGCAACACGACATCACGCAGCGGCTCGCTCGTCTCGGTTAGCATCCACTCAGGCGCGAGCAGCGACGCGCAGATATCATGGAGCGTCGTGATGTTCTTGGACTCGAATGTGATGAGCTTGGCGCTCTTCCACTTGATCAGCGTCAGCAGCATCGTCATGACACGGGAGATGTACAGGTCGTTGGCACTGTGGCGGTCGCCCTTGGCGACCATCTTCTGCAGCACGAGCTTGAAGCACTCGAGCATCTCGAGGGCATTCGCGGCATCCGTGTGCTTTACCATGTACTCGCTCGTGCGGCTGACGATATCACACACCAGCTCGCGGTCTTCGTCACCGTCGGCCTCGGCATCTTTCGGGCGGAACGATCCCAGCAGCGACACGAAGATCTCGTTCATGCGCGAGTGGAAGCCGTGGCCAACGTTCTTAATGAGCGCGAAGAAGAGCTTGGCGCTGCCGTCGCGCAGGATCTCGTTGTCTTTGCCGGAGCCACGCGCCAGCGCCTTGAGGTACGACGTCAGGTACTTGCGCAGGTCCTTGGCGTCGTCGATGCGTCGCAGCAGCACGGACAGGGTTTGCGCCGCGAACTCGCGCACGAACGGCTTTGGGTGGCCAAGCAGCGGGAAGTAGCACTTGTGCACGGCGTCCATGTCCTTGAGCAGATGCACGCGCAGGATGTTGAACAGCATCGTCAGCGTCTTGAACACCTGCGTACTCAGCTCTGGCTGCAGAATAACAAACGCGATTGAAGACACAACAAGTCAGCAAGTGATGCAACAGCGGCAATATGACTCCAATCGCATTAGTACGTACGTCTTTTGTGTCAATGACAGCGATGATGTGCGGCAGCACGCCGGCAAAGTGGGGGTAGAACTCACGACGCAACTCGCGCGCGAGCGCCGTGACGAGCTTGAGCACGGGCAGCATGCGCTCTCGTTGGATGTCGGCCACGGGCTCGGCCTGGAGCTCGGCTGTGAGCAGCTTGACGATCTTCTTGAGGTGGTGCAGCAACTGCGGCGTGGTCGTGCTGAGCTGCTGCAGCTTCCGGTACAGCACCTGGAAGCTCTCGATGGTCGTGAGCTCGCCCTGGAGACCCAGCTCCTCTGTGAAGCTGAGCGAGATCTCATTGGCGTTCGTCTTGACATGCAGCTGCAGCTCGGTCTGCAGGTTCGCCACGCGCTCGCCCACGCGCTGGAAGCGGTGCCGCTTCTTGGACACCGTGGTCGGTCGCTTCGGCTCGGCCGACATTTTCACTCAGCAGCGGGCAGGTCTAGTACAGTCCAGTCACTTCCGCAGACGCTGCGTGTGTATTATTACGTGTACTTGTCGAGCGCTTGCTGGCAATCCAATCCAATCTACCGCCAATGCTCTGTTGCCCTTGCCGCTTGTCGTAGCTCTTCGTGCTCCGGCGCCCAATCAATTGGTTCCAAATAGAGCGCGCACCTTGGACAGCAGCGCGTCCTGATTGGTCTCAATTTTGTCCAATGGCAGCGCCGCAAATTGCCGCAACACGTCCAGCCGAGGTTTTTTGTTGGAGCTCGTCGGAAGAGTGTTGGTCAGTGTACCCATTCCGTGCTCGACCTGCTCGAGCTCAGCGGCTTTGCGCTTGGCGATGGCCAGCACGTCCTGCGGGAAGCCCGCCATGGCGGCCACGTGCACGCCGAAGCTCTCCATGCAGGCGCCGTCGCGCACCTGGTAGATCATCGTGATCTCGCGCTCACCCGTCACCGCCGTCACGTGCTTGTTCGCGAAGCCCTGCGGGTGGTCGTGCGCCAGCGCCGTGAGCTCGTGGAAGTGAGTCGCGAAGAGACACATCGCGCGCACTTTGGTGAGCAGATACTCGGAGATCGCCCACGCCAGTCCGAAGCCGTCGTACGTCGATGTGCCGCGGCCGAGCTCGTCGATGATGACGAGTGACTTGTCGGTCGCCTTGTGAAGGATCGCACCGGCCTCGAGCATCTCCATCATGAACGTCGACACGCCGCGCTGCTGCAGGTCGCCAGCGCCAACACGCACGAGAAGTTTATCGAAGATTGGGAGACGCGCGACTTCAGCGGGAACGAAGCTGCCAATCTGCGCCATCACGGCGATCGTGCCGAGCTGGCGGATGTAGGTACTCTTACCACCCATGTTCGGGCCCGTGATGAGCTGGAAACGCGACTTTTCGCGAAGCATCTCGTAGCTGTTGGGGATGAAGTCAACGTGCTCCTGGAGTTCAACACACGGATGGCGAGACTCTTTGAGTACCACGCACTCGCCATTTTTCTCGACTTGTGGGCGGCAGTAGCCTGTACCAGCGTGGCAAGCCGCGTGTGCGAACCCCAGCAACACATCGAGCTCCGCAAAGACCGTGGTTGCTGCCTCCAGCACTGGAACGTATGTGCTAGCAACATCCACGGCAGCCGTCAGCAGGTGCGCCTGGCGCTTCTCGTACTCAGCGCGCACGTGCTTGTAGCTGTCAGCCAGCTTCTTGAGCTTGGTGGTCGTGAACTGGACGCCGTTTGCGAGCACTTGGCAAATGTGAACATACGGGAGCTTGGAAATACGCGCTTCTTCCTTCTTGTCAATCACACGGAACACGAACCCGCGCACCTTATCCTTCTCGCACTTGATGTCGCCCTTAATCGTCTGGAGCGCATTGCGGTGTTCGTCTTCGATCTCCGAGAGCAAGTCGTTCCACTCATTACGCAGATCCTGGAGCTCCTCATCGTGCTTGGAGTTGACGACAAGCGTTGGTCGGCTGTCAAGGTCGACGACTTCAGCGACCAGCGAAACGTAGCCACTCAGATCAGCAAGGATCTGTTCCAGATCCTTGGCGTACTTGAGCTGCAAGATCTCCTTGTTGGGGCCGTCGTATTCCTGGAGGAGCTTCAGAACGCGAGGCATCGCGTCGACAGCAGCGTCGTACACATTCACGAGATCGGTGATTGTGGCTCGGGTCTTCTTTTCCAGGCTGACACTTAGTCGTTCAAGATCGGGCAGCGCCTTCATGCACTCATCCAAGAGCTCCATGCGCAGCGAGGTCTCGTCCACGAAGATCTGGACAACGTTCTGGCGCTTTTCAATCTCCTTTGCATCAAGAAGTGGCTGACGAATCCATCGCTCGAGCAGTCGGCGGCCCATCATCGTCTTGCCTCGGTTCAGGATCTCGAGAACGCTGCCTCCCACACGCGAAGAGCTCTTTGCAGCGGCATCAGGAAGCAGGTTAAGCGACCAGATCGCAGCACTATCCAGCTGCATGGCAGACGACAGGTTGCCGTGGGACAACGCGTAGCATCCAAACTCTTCTGGCTCCGCCATGAGCTTGAGCGCATCGATCAAACACGCCAGCGAGCCCATCGCGAGCGACATATCCGCCTCATTGGTGAACTGTCCCAGCGAAGACGAGGACTCACCCAGCAGTCGCGTGAGATTCGTCTCGAGACCCGAGTCATTCTTGAACGAGTTCTTCTTGAGGTACACGTTCGCTACGTCGTTGGCCTTGAGCAGAGCGTGTAGCTTCTTGCTGTCGCCGACGTGTGGTTCCTGTGCGAGGTCTGCCGGCAGGAAGCACTTGGACGGAACGATCTGCACGAGGAGCGTCTCCAAGTTGGTCAGCTCGCTCGAGTCGGAGAACGCGAACAGCACGAACTCGTAGTGCTTGGTGTCTTCGTTAGCTTGGCCCTTCACACACGAGCGGCGCGCGCGCGGGCGACGCACCACCACGCCCACTTGCTTTAGGTGCTTGGAGTTCTTGATCTGGATGGCGATCTCAGCCATCGGCGCATCTTCGTTGTCGCTCGCATCACTCATGGTTCGCTGCGTGCAGTGGGTCTCTCAATGGACGTTTCCTGCTCCGAGGAGCTTCTCAATTGCCGCGCCAATCACGCAATTCGCGCCAAAGTGAATCAGAGTGATGGTCATCCCCTTGACTGAGTGACATAACCCTCGTGAAAATGACTAGCGTGTCAGTTGCCAGGATGAGCTGCTCGAGGTCACAAGCGTAAATGTGGCGGGCAACGTACGACACCGTGCTGATGGAGCACGCGGTGGCAGCGGTGGATGGCAGCAGCGCCGCGGAGAAGCTGATTGATGCTGCACTCGCCAACGGAGATGCAGCGCATGAAGACGCGGAGGCCAAGAAGCTGCGTCTGAGTGCGATCGGTCGCGAACTGGTCCGGCCGCTCGACGAGCTCAAGGCGATTGGCGCCGAGACGCCACGCCACGAGAAGCTGAGCGTGTTACAGCTCCAAGTCGTCTGTCGCTTGTTTGTGTGCTGCAGTGGGGTGGAGTTTGATGCTCCCATTTCGTTGAAGTCGAAGGGCAAGTCCAAGAAGAAGGCGAAGAAGGGCAAGAAGATGACCAAGGCAACCGATATGCGCAGCCAACTGCGTGAGCTACTGGACCGCATTGCGCTGCTCGTGGATTCTGCGAACCCTCCATCCATTGCAGAGAGCGAAGACGAGCCGTCGCCGTTCCACCACTTCCTCTTGCATGTGCTGGAGACACCCCTTGGTGCATACCTCCCACAAGTGTTCACGTTCTTGCGGGAGGAGTACGAACTCACGGAAGAGGAGGAGTCGCGACCGACACCAATGACCTTCGCTCCTCGGAAGGTGCGAAAAGGCACTCATGATCGCTGCCACTTTCGTCGTTTACTGATGTTGTATTGCACGCCTAGGCTTCCACGACCCCAGTCAAAGTCGAACAGGCGCCAACCACGACGAGCATTCTCTCCGCTTTGAAGGACGAGCGGCCAACCAAGAAGCGCCCCATGTCTGCGGTACGTCGTCAATGAAGCTGCTACGTGGCAATGCCCTTGACTGACTCGTCGTGTTCACCAGTCGTCTGACAAATTCAAAGAGGTGCAGCTTCCTGGTCAGCTAGCCAAGGGCTCGCAGCCTCAACGATCGCTCAAGCGTGCGAAGACACTGGAGCTCGGGAATCTCAAGGCAGCGTCACAGCCAACTGCGTCCACCAGACCACACTCGGCGTCTGTATCGTCCGGATTGCCATCCAAGCTTCCCAAGCGTCACTCGTCTGGATCATCGAGCGCGTCGCTCGTGTCCCTCGCTGCCGCGTCAAAGAAACCGAAGTTATCGAGATCACAGGCGACACTGCCTAAGCCCATGCTGCCACTGCTCGTGCGGAACGTGGATCGCCAGCTCTTTCCGGCAAGACCATCGACGTCCAATGGCGCTGCTCCAGCGTTGAAGACACAGCCTCTCACGGGCAGTAAGCTCGGCAATCCCGCAGCCATGCGTCACCCTCCTGGCGCGAGAATCGGTGCCCCTGCTGTTGCCAATTTGTCGAGGGCGTCGGTCGTGATGAGGACCCCAGACCGCCCACAGCGTGTGCAGAGATCACAACCGCGCATTCTCATCGAGTCGTCACCGCCGCTGAGGAACCCATTCGCGTCAGCGCGGATTCGAAAGCCCGGCGCGCAACTGCCCAAATAAAAACTTCGTGTGTCGTTGATCCCGTATAACCCATCCGAAGCGTTCATGTTACCGCCCATCGCTATCGCTATCACTATCACTTCCGTAGCCTACCAGTCCTCCGAGTCCTACGTTAGCTGTGACCTTGACAGTGTTCTGAACTTTCTTCTTCTTCGCGTCCACGGCACTGTCCGCTGGCTTCTCCTGCAGCTTCCGCTTCGCTTTGATGACGACGGCAGGCGCGGCCACCGGCTTCTTCTCCTGGAGTTTCTTTAAGGCAGCGTCTGATAGCGTCGTTGATTTGGTGACGACTGCCGGGGCCACTGTGGTGCCTGTGGTGCTTGAGCTCTTGGCGGATTCGCGTGCAAGCACTACCGAACAATCACCACTTGTCAGTCACTAGAACCTGAATAAATCAGGCCATATGATGACGTACTGAATTCCACGAGGTCGTCTTGCTGCTGCGCCTTGCGCGTCTTCTCGCTGTCCGCTTGGCGGTCCTCCAAGTCGCGAATGAACTCGATTTCGTCGTCATCCAGCGCCTTCGGCGGAGCTACGTCAGCCAAAGCACACTTACGTTAGCATCAACCGCATGAAGCTGCCTGGTGCTTCCAAGAGACAGACGCACCGAAAGGGTTGTTCTTCTCTTTCCAGTCCTTGTCCTTCTGGTCTTTCATCTCCTGGAGGCGATCGTACAGCGGTTTGTAGTCGGCATCCTGTGCGCGAGGCGCTGGAGCCTCCGACAGGCGCTTCTCTTCGACGTTGTCTCCGAAGAGCTACAGGCACAACCACGGCCGTCAATAAACAATGAAGAATCACACACAAGTCAATCAGCTTGCAGACATCACGTACGCCATCGGACGACGTCAGCAGCGTCGTGGACACGAAGCCAGGCAGCGCCGCGGTCTTGCGCGCCGTCTCGCCATTCGCATCTCGTGGCTCCATTGTGGATGTGCTCGATCCAGGTAAACGAATTCTCGCATAAGTTAACTCCGTGTCATTTGGATAAAAACCTTGCTTCTGAGGTTGAATAGCCGCTTGGTGGTTGGAGCAAGTTGCCCTTTGAAGGCCACATTGCTGCCAACGACAATAATGGCGACCACCGGCCCCATGAGCGCGGCGGCGGCGGGCGCAGTGCTGCGCGATTTCCTGCTCGCAGCCGAGCGTACGAAGCAGCCACTCGATGCCGCTGTGCAGCGCTTCGCGGACGTGGCGACTCGCGAGAGTCGCATCCTTCAGGTCTTCCTGGAGGCGAGTCCACACGCTGACGCCGTGTTCCACATTTGGCCGGATGAGAGCGGCAAGGGCACGCGCTGGGAGGACCGTGAGAGCATCGCGCGCTTCCTGGAGGTCGTGAAAAACCTGCTGCAAGTGCAGCTCGTCGAGCGCCAGGCACAGGACGCGGCGGAGGCCATGGCGCTCAAGATCGTGCGCGAGAAGAGCGCGAACCTGGAGAAGCTGCTCTCGTGGAGCGACAAGCCGATCATCGAGTTCCGCGTGCTGGACCTCATGGCGACGATCGTGAGCGTGAGTGCCGCTGCGGCTCGTGAGCTGGTGCGAATCTTCAACTTCCAAGGCGCGTCGTTTACCAAGATCGCTGGCCGCCGCTTGAAGAAGCCCGTCGCTACGACGACGGAGCCTGAGGCGACCGTGCACACGGCCACGCCGTCCTTCCAGATCCGAGAGGTGTACGTGCGCTTGGTGGCGGCGCTGACGGCGTGCGCAGACAAGAGCGTGCATCGCTTCGCGCTCAAGGAAGGCGGACTCACGTCGTCGCTGCTCAAGAGTCTGGACGGTGACGACGCCGAGATGATGGCGGTCGTGCTGGGCCACTTGGACGCACTCGTGCTTCAGAACGAGAACCTGGACACTCGTGGTCGCACGACGATCTTCAACAACGCCGCCATCCAGCTGCTTGTAGCCGTCGTCAAGTCTGAGGACGGCGACGCTGCGAGCCAGGCGTGGACGATGATGCACAAGCTCTTCTTCGCAGACAGCGCGCTGTTCCGACTTCCTGCGCGTCAGTCGCTGCGTCTGTTCCTATTGAAACCAAGCGTGAATGCCGCGCTGGCGTCAGCGGATGCTGTCGCTGTCATTGACGCCGCTGCGACGACCGACAACGCCGCCACCGAAAACACCAACGCCACAGTCAAGATCATCCGTAACGTCATCGGCGCGATCGCGGTCAATGACTACGTCCGCAGTGAGCGAGTTCGTGAGCTCGTGGCAAAGTTCCTGCTCGAGTACCCTGGTCTGGTCGCCGAGTTCCTCCAGATTTTGGCTCCACAGCTCGAGCCCAAGACCGGATACCGTTGGTTCTCCGTGGCATCTATGGTGCATAACTTGCTCTCCACTTCGCTTGAAACTGTGGTTCCGGACATTCAAGCACCAGCATCCGCCACGATTGATTCGGCTGGGGGCTACACGGCTCAGATGCTCGCGTCTCGACTCCTTTTGCCGCTGAACTGCCGTAAGGAGCTGTCGCGTGGGTTGCAGCACACCAACAACCTCGTGATCTACTCGGCCCTCGGCATCATAGAGTGTTCTCTGCGCCGCTTCCAGTTCATCCAGGCCAACCTTCCCACGGGCGTGGCGCGTTCCGATCTCGAGAACGAATTCCGATTCCTTCTTCCCAGCCCCGAAGCGCTCGTGTCGTTGCTCATGAAGCTAAGCGCAACAGTGGAAACGGCGGCTCTGGCGTACCTGCGTGCCCTGGCTGTCTTCCGCCTCTACCTCGAGTGCCTGCCTCAGGCGATGAGTGAAGTCAAGGCCGACTTCACCAAGCTTCTTGCGTGGCAGTACCTTGATGCCAATGACGACGGTAACATGAGTCGAGCGATGCGCGGCGTGATCGCCGGTGAAGTCTTGCGGATCTTGATGGTCGTCGACGAGTCGCGTCTGCACTACGTCGTGGCTTCCGGCTCGGCATCCAACGACGCGTCGCGTTCCAAGCTGTCACAGTTGCTGCGACTGTTTGCGTCGTCGGCAGCTGCGTCAGGCGAAGCAACTCGAGTGTTGGCGCGTGGTGTGTTAGTTCGCGTACTCACTGCGTTGAAGGTTTTCGGTACCGAAGGTGATGAAGAGATCGGTGTGTGGCTCGACAATCTCGTGACAGGCGGTGTTGGCGCGATCGTGTTTATGGAGACCATCCTTCAAGATCTCGTGGCCGACCCCTTTGCGTTCTTGGCTCCATTGGCCACTGACAGTGATTCGGCGAGCCCAGCGACACTGGCGCTGATTGCTGCCCTCCATGGCCGATGGCCGTTGCCGCGTTCCGTGTCGAAGTTGGATGCTGTTCGCCAATTCCCAGCAGTTCTGGCGTTTGGGTCGCGTGTGCTGATATCGGTGATGTGTCGATCTGCGGACCCAAAGTCTATGGCTCGCCTTATCTCCGGCGGCCAAACCGACGAAGACAGCGATGGCGAGTCGCGTTCGACGAAAAAACGCCGCCGCAGCGAATCCGTCGACTTGAGCTCTCTGTCATCGTTCCAGTGCCTGCAGCTTCTTGCGCAGCAAATCGTGTCCCCCAAGACTGTTCGACTTGAAGCGGCGGCAGCTTCGTCCGAGTGGAAGCCTACCAAGACCAAATCGGCTTTCGTTGAAGCGCTTCTCTCGATGAATGCTTCCAGTTTCGTCACTCAGTTCTCCAAGATTGTTCAAGATCTCCTGCGTCATGGCCTGCCGGCGGTTTGGCTCCACCAATACATTAGCGCTCGTCCGGATGTCGACTTGGTTGTCCTCCTGGACAGCGTCACCGTGGCGGCAAAGAAAGACAAACAGTTCGGACCGATGATGCGCGATCTCGTGAACACCTTGCCGCTGTACCTCTTCTCCCAGCGTATTTTGTTCGCCCTTGCGGTTGAGACTAGTGCCGAACAAGACAAGAATGTGGCCAAGCTCGTCAAACAACTTGGGGGAAGACTTGAACAGCTGGCTCCAGGACAGTCGCGGGATGCAGTCGGCTTTGTTGCTGAGCAAGTGCTTGTTGCGATCCATCTTCTTCGCAGCGGTTCCGCCCTCTCCCTTGTCGGTTCGCTTGCCGAAGTGCTTCTCCGTTCTTTGATTGTGGTGGCAAGTGAGGGCAAGCAGAATGCAGCGACAGCGTCAGCATCAAAGCGACTCCGTCTCAAACTGAAGAACGCTGCAGTGTCGTCCACTCAACAGCCCAAGCTCGGCGCTCTGGATATGATCGCGCTCTCACTTGGTACGAGCGACGAGAGCGCGACGGCGGTCGGGCAGCGCCTTCGCCACTCGGGAAGTGCCGTTGCCACGATTTTGTTGGCCCAGCGGCTGCCTGTCGCCCTGCGCCTTCATGTCTTGAGCAAGTTACTGTCACTGGGTTCGGCCCTGACTCCAGCTACTCGTCATGCCCCAGTCGTAATGAGTATCGTCGGCACGTTGGATGCGGATACGTCCATTCGTGGCTTCATCGGAGCCAAGCGCTTGACGGGCCAACTTTGGCACTCCATCATCTCGCTGAGTGAACAAGCCAAGGATGCCTCGGCTCTCCGCGTCGTGTCCGCAGGTCTCCATGTCCTGGCTCAACTCGGTGGCATCTCCGAAGCGGCCTTCCGTGAAACGATTCCGTCGACGTGGGTTCGTGTACTGTCGGACAGCCTCACGAAGCGTTCCGAGCTTGGTATGGATGCAATCGTGAAGCTCACTCGCCGACTGTGCAGCGTGATCATTCCGCGGGAACTGGTGACAGCTCGTGGATCTACGCGATCAGCTGCTGAAGAGCTCATTGGTCAGGTGATGAAGAAGAATACTTCGAACAAATCGACGCGTGTACTTGCGGTTGCTGTCGCCCTGATGGCAACGTACGGCACGGACGCGTCAGCCGCAGTCGAAGCGGCTACCCACGATGCCAAGTTGATCACCCAAGTCGTCCAGTCGGTGATGCGAAGTTCGACGGGAGCTGATGCTGATGAGACAGCACTGGGCTTGGTTGTGTTGCGTCATGCGGCGACTCACGATGAGTCTTCTCGCTCCGTGATTCACGCGGTCGAGGAAGTGGCTCAGTCCTTGAAGACTGGATCGCCTTTGGCTCCATCGCAGGTGCTGGCTTTGCTGCTCACTCTGCGCAACCGGTCGACGAGTGAGTGCGGGTGGTCTTCGGAGATCGCGTCGTTCGTAATTCGTTCTGCTGTCTCCCACGCCAACGTCACTGGTGAAAACGCTGAAGCTGGAGCTGGTGCAGTTCTGCAGTCGTTGTTCGTTGTGGTCCGGGACTTGCTTCTTCACGCGCCGACTTCCAGCGCGGTGACCAGCATCACCACCAAGTCATCGGCAGACATCAAGAAGCTGCTGACTGCTGAGATCGAGCCCGAGGACGCTTACATTCGATTCGTGCGAGCATCTCGAGTTGTTGTGAGCCTCATCTCAGCCCAAACCTCGGCGAAGGCTTACAGCGTCAGTGAGCACTTTGAAAAGCTCACCAAGAACTCGCATTTCGCTGCTAGTCTTAGCAACCCATCGGTCAACGTCGAGCTTCTTCGCCTTGTCGCCAGTCTTTTGCGTCATGGTCCAGAGACGTTGTACAGCCGCACGGTCTTCCAACACCTTCTCGGCTCGTACAACGCTTCGCTCTCGCTACCAGACCGTATGATCCGCGCTTTGCTCGACGACTTTGAGAGCAAAGTGGGCATTCTCGCCTCCCAGTACGGCTACCGCTTCGGTGCGTCGTCCATGGTATTGTCCCAGAAGCAAGACGGCAGCATCCGCAGCGACCTCGTGGAAGATTCCGCGTGGCTACTGAGCGGTGGACTCGAACCTTCGCGAGTGCGTGCTACGATCGAGTGGTTTCCACTGAACCGCGCCGTGTCTGTGAAGGGCGACGCACATTTGCTGCTGGAAGAAGGTACCGACACCGATGATGAGGACAGTTGTGATGACGTGGAGGAGCAAGCGCTGGCGGTTGTGTACGATCCGTCGTACTTGCTACCTATGCTGTCGCGCTTTGTGTCTTCATCGGCGCTTTCCGACGTCGCCATCGTCCAACAAGGAGTTCTCGGCGTGGCTTTGCGTGCTGTTTCATCGAACGCCGACGACGTGCGTGAGTACGCGTACGGAATTCTTGCGCACGTGCACGAAGGACTCAGTGCTGACGCCGCGACGGACTTCAAACCGGGCCGTCAGATTCACTTGATGCTCGATACGCTTCGCAACGCGATCCAGGAGCCTCTCGAAGGTGTCTCTTCGTTGATCACCGTCTTCATGAACGACGCTGTGTCCATCCTGAGTCGCCCAGGCCACGCGATGTACCCGCACCTGAACCACTTCTTGCTGGCTCGCCCAGCGCTCGATCTGAGCGACGTGCCAATGTTCTACTCACTCTTTAACAGCCACTCGCCGCTGACGTACAAGCAAGAACGCTCGTGGCTTCTCCACGGACTGCGTCGTGGCGTGCGTGAAGACGCCGACGTGTCGCTGCTGATTCGTCGTCACGTGCCGTCGATTTTGCTAAGTTTCTTCGCGTCGGACCTCGCAGATGACCACACGCAGTTGCTGGTGGCCAACATCCTGACGGCGATGCTCAAGACGGAGACCGGCGCCACGTATTTGCTGACCAAGTGCGCGTTCTTGGAGTGGCTCACGGCTCGTTTCCATGAGTCGTCGACGTCGTCGCTAGGCGTCCTTCATGCTCTCTCCATCCTTCTCGAGAACTCACTTCACGTACGTCTCTCTGCCTCCTATGATGAATTGTATCGACTCTGATGACTGACACGATGACTCTCTCTTTGCAGACGGAACTCTGGGGGCACATTGATGCCTCGCAGCGTCACGCTCTCAGCACGGTGGCGGTGAGCTGCTACGAAGTCTTCTCGTCAGCGGTCATGTACCGCCAGGCGCACAACATCCCAGCCACGAAGGAGCTCATGGCTCGCGTCGCGCAGCTCGCTCTCCAGCGAACGTACACGGCGTGTTCGCTGGCGACGTTCACCACGCTCTTCAACGTCTCGATCCTCGTAAACGGCGAAGGCGACAACAAGATCGCGATGGCGTGTGCGGAGGAGCTGGCCACGAGCCGCTTGCTGACGCACCCTGAGTTCCAGAAGCCTCGCTTCGATGAATGGAGCTCGCTGCTGGCCCGCGTCGCGCGTGTTCTCTCACAGGAACT
Source organism: Pythium dissotocum (assembly GCA_023336355.1). NCBI lineage: Eukaryota > Oomycota > Peronosporomycetes > Pythiales > Pythiaceae > Pythium > Pythium dissotocum. The sequence continues at coordinate 25,546 of JAADWY010000118.1, read as the reverse complement.
GCGCGTCTTGGTCAGTGCCGAAGCATCCACTGGTGCTGAGACGGCCATCAGCGTCGGCCAGGAGATCCGCGCCAAGGACGTGCTGACGAGCCTTCGCAGCGTGCTGATTGAGGCGCCGTCGCTTCGTTTGATGGTGCTTGAGCTGCTGCAAAGCGAGCTCACGACTGCGGCCATGCTGCTGTGATTGAGCCACATAGATGAGGACAGGAGCCTGTCGTTGAATACACGAACCACTTTCATTTGAACTCAAGTTGCCGAGAAGAATGCCGTTGCCAAGCCCAGCGGCTCCGCAAGGTTCCATTATTATTTTGTAGAGGTCATCCACATCGACCTTATACCAGAATTGTTGGCTTCCATTGTGACATGCATCGATTATTACAGTTTTCCTCCAATGCGACTACAAAAATCCAAAATGAAATGGCCTCCAACTCACGACGATGCGGCTGTAGATGAACAAATGCATGCCGTTACACTATACCATGGACATGCATCTTGTATGTCTTGCTACTTCTCTACGCAGCACGCCCGACAACCGTCAAAACAGTGCCAACATGCACGGCCGCCTTTCTCAACATCTCGGTTTCTTCCACCAGCTCTTCTTCCTACCTCGGTCTTGTTTCCCGCAAAACCCCGTACAACCCTCTCGGCTCTTGAAGAGGGAGGTTGCCTTTACTCGGCACGCCAGTCCGCATTCTTCGATCTCACCCCCACGACCGACAGCCCACGAGAAAGCAACCAACCCAACCGACTCACACGACGGCAACATGGCGCGCAAGAAGAGAGCTCTCACCAAGTCGGCGACTACCACGAAAGTCACGCCGCCCACGACGACGACGGCGAGGGCCCAAGCGGAGCTGGCCAGAGCCATGCGCGAGGACGCGCAGCGGTCGGCGAACAGCCTCACGCGTCTCCCCACCAACCCACCGCTGGGTGCCGACGCTGAGCTCACGGAAGCCGAGTTCCTCGCACGAGCCACAGCGCAGTACCAGGCTGCTGGCTCCCGTGCTGACGCCAAGTGGACGATGTTCGACATCGTGAACGATCTGGCTGGCGTCAACCCAGCGGGATCGAAGCAGCTTCCCTTGATGTTTTGGGTGTTCATCCACACCTTCACGCTGCTCGACACCGTCGGACCAAGGGTCTGGCGCATGGATCCGAGCTTCGACCCCGTGATTCAAGTCATGATCACGGCGTTCGCGCCCTTCGTGTGTCTTCAAGTGCTGCTCGTGCGTCTCGTCGTATACGGCTGCCAGAAGATGGTCGAGCTTACTGCCATCGGCAACAAGCGTGTGTCTGCGTGTGTGATGGCGGACCTCGGCCCGGCGTCAGCGAAGTCGCTGCAGCCGTTGCTGCGTAGTATGCCGTTGGCCTTCCAGGTGCTTTCCCTGGTGAGCATCTATGCAGCGGCTCGCGTGATGGTGTTGGTGTGGAAGATCTTCATCGCGGCCAAGGTACCGCTCCGTGCGGCGATGGAAATCTGCAAGGAGCTCATGAAGACCGTGAAGGAGAAGATCCAACGCGCGATCCTGCTCGGTGAAGACGGCGGAAAGAACCGGAACGCGATGGCGATCAGAGCCGTTCGTCAGTGCGGCGTCGCGCAGTGGATCATGCGTCGTGCTTATGCGCCAGGTGAACATCCTCAGCAACAGCCGCCGCCGGTGGTCCTCGACACCGTCATCATCAAGCATGCGGTGGCACCCGTCTACCAGTCGTCCACTTGGCTGCACCGCAGCGCTTCATTGAAGAGATTTGATGCGCCGACATCAAACCGAAGACTTCGACTCGAGCGACTCGAAGACTGACCTGCATTTCTTCTTTATTGAGCTGTGAGCTCACTAGCTTCACTTAACGGCCTTCGTTGGCAGTTGGATTGACTGCTTCTGACGCACGACCACGCTCCTCATTCACCAGCTAGCTCCGACAGAGAGTAAGAGCCAGCGTATGGCTTAGCTTTAAGGAATACGTGATCACCGTCGATATCATTGCTCTCTCGTTTTCCATTCTGCTGCTGTGTTTCTTCTGGAGTTGCACATTGCCAAACGTCCCCTCGATATGAGGTCCAGTTTGATGCGCAAGATTCGAGTATTCATTGCTAGAGGTCAATTCATGGACTCACTGCGGAACTGTAGGCTGCAATTTGAGACATCATCCGTGATTAGAGGTTTGGAGCTGTTTACTAGACCAGCTGGACGCACGAAAGAAAATGGAGCGGATCCCAAGCATGGAAAGATAGAATTTAAACGCATGGACGCCTCATGCACTACTTAGTCGCAGGTATATCCTCTGGTCATACCATGTATGCGCGGAGTCCATGGCACTGTCGTGGAGCCACTTCACATAGGCAAACATTCACTCTGCCGCCTTTCTCACCATATCGCACCACATTTCTCTTTCTTCCAGGCGCCTACGAAGACGGTGACGCGTCCAGTGAGAAGGTTGTAAAAGAGCTACTGTACTTTCCGTCGGACGATAGTCAGATACCGACGCCAGCGTCACCTTGATCATTGGCGTTTAAGACTCCTCCCTCATCAACAAAGATACCAGACGTCGTACGACCGCCTACTCAACGTATTATAATATTGCCACTGACAACAAGCTCGTGCACCAACGAGGCTGCTACGTATCCTGAGTACTCGCATCCTTTTTCCTCGTCAGCATTCGGACGAGCAGCTCCATCCTGCCGACTTGTCAAATTCAGCCGTCAGCCTGCGTAGTCAGTTGCCACTACTGCACGTTATTTATGAACCTTCCTCCTACATGCTGCTACACCAACAACTCATGGCAGCATCCTCATGAAGACAAACCTATCTCGTCATCGCTGCATCAAATCAACGGCTCAGCAATCTCCACACACGTCGCAGATTATTGCGGAAAACGTACTTAGTAGAGAACTCGCGACTCTTCGTGTCCCCGCCACCATTTTCTCGCCTGCACGGACCCGACAAGTCTCCACAAGACGCCTCTCGTCCCCTCGTGCGTCGTGAGCTCTCTTCGTCTCTCTTCCTATCCACTATGCCGCTGGACGCGACGGCGCGGCATGTCTTCGCCTATGGCGGCACAGCACTGCAGATGGCGGACGAGCACACCATGGTCACGGTCGCCGGCAACGCCTTGCAGTTCACGTCCACCGTCACGCACTCGCAGCACTTCCTTCTCCGCAACAAGCCACGCAAGCTGCTGGCGTTCGACGTCAACTGGCGCAACTCGGAGATCGCCGTGACCTCACGCGACCCGAACCCGGAGATCCTCGTGTATTCGTATCCGGACAAGAAGCTCCGCGGGAAGCTCCAGAATGGCGCGACCATGGAGTACGCACAGCTCAAGTACTCTAGGTGTGGACAACGGCTACTCACCGTGCGTCAAGACGACGCAGCACTTGCAGCATCCTCGTCAGCATCTGGAAGTATCCAGAAACGTATTTGTCTGTGGGATATGGAAAAGTTGGAGCCGCTCAAGGGCTGCGCCAACGCCAGCGTGACTGTGGACGTGGCGTTTGCTTCGTTTGATCCATCAAACGCCGACCATTTTATTGTTGGCGGCAACGACGGACTGCTGTTGTGGAAGATCTACAAGGGTAAGGCGTCCTACGTGACGCGCAATGTGGCGATCAAGCTCACGCCGTTCACCAAGCTTCTACCGCAATCCAAGCCGCCGCCGACGCGTGGGTACACGTCAGCAGGTCTGCCCACACCGCTTCAAGACGCGTCAGTCGTGCTGAGTGATCCAGACATCGACGAACAGCGGAAGCAGTTGGTCTGCCACGCGTGGATGCGCCAGGGACGCGTGCTGGTCGCGAACCGAGCGGGTGAGCTCGTGATCGTAGACACGGCGGCGACAGTGAACGGCAGCGAACTCACGGGCGTGGTCATGGAAGGCGCGACGCGCGACAACCGCTGCTGCATCGTCGGCATCGTGTATACGAGCGAGACGATCGTCGTCGCGTATGCGGACGGTTGTGTCGCGTGGCTCGGCGAGAAGGACGGCGAGCTGCTGCAGCTGACGACGTTGCCGTGCTACGTGAGTACCGTCAACAGCCCAGAGTGTATCGGAGCTAATGCCGACTCGTCTGCCAACCTCATCGCGACTGTCGCGTCATCACCCAACTACTCGAAAGTGTACGTCGGCACTGTCGACGGCCATGTCTTTGAGCTCAAGGTCAGCGTGGCACTGGACGAAGAGGACGAAATGGAAGAAGGCATGGCGCTGCTCAACCAGCAGAACCAACGCCTTGGTGGTGACGATCCATCGCTTGCTGCTTCTCGCCTGATTTCCAGTGTCGGCTCCTTCCACCGCGGTGGGGTGTTTGCTGCGACGGTGCTCACTCCTAGCGGCGGTGCGTTCGCGACGGATCTCACGATCGCTAGTGGCGGCAGCAACGGCCACATCTACTTGTGGAGTGTTGGCAAGTGCCGCAGCGTGGGCGAGACCAACCTCCTAAATTTGTTTGCGGTTGGTGTGAGTGCACTAGTGACGAATGTTGGAGCACCAGGCGACGCAGGAGCCAACGGAGCGGCCATGAACCCACAGATACCAGGAGGCGGGCCACCACCAGCATCGAACACCTCGCCGCTGGCTGCCTCGTCAGCGAATGGTCTCACAGCAGCAGCAGCAGCAGCGACTGCGCCTCCGCTGAGTGGAGCCAGCGATGGATCCGATAGTGTGGTGATCACGGCGCTTGTGGCTCGCCCAGCAGATCCCATTTTGCTAGCCGGCGACCACGTCGGCAGGCTTTGCGCGCTTTCTATCGCCAAGGTTGTTGGGGGAAACGGATCGCTCGAGTTTCTACCGCTTCACTCTGTCCAACTGCTGCCGTCCAACTGCGCTCTTGACATTTTGGAGATCCACGGTACGCAGCCATTCGCGTTGGCAGCGTCCACCAGCCAAAATGCGATCTTCGTCGTCTCGCTGGACCACGAAAAGCACTTCCCAGTGTTGGCGTACGTGACGCTCCCGTCAAACGACGAGCACGTCGTGGACGTGAAGTGGTCTGTGCCTCCACACAGCCCGGCTGCACTGAGCTTAACGTTCTACACGACGGCTGGACGTTTGTACATGGCGCGTTATCAGGACACTGGCGCTGGCGTGTCTACTACAAGCAGTAGTATACCATTGCCGCTCCAGCTCAAATGCAAGGTGATCGCCCACGGCGAAGAGCTCGTGACCAAGTGTTCCGCCATGCGGTTCCTGTCTGACGCGCCTGTGAACGTGCTGCTCGCTGTCTCGCCCCACAGTTGTGAGCTCCTGTTGCTCAAGTACGCCGATCTCGTCATCGACCCCAACGAGCGCGTGCCATTCCAAGTCAAGATCTTGGCCCCTGAAGCCCACGAGCCTCCAGGTATCTCAGCGATTGCAGTGTACGGCCAGCGGCTACGCAATGGCGAGCAGCTCATCGCAACGGCAGGTGTGAACGGTGCAATCACAATCTGGATGCTGTCGTTCAGCGGCAGCTCCGCTCTTCAGACCAGTGAGTTGCACCTCGAAGATGTGCTAGCAGCCAAGAAGAAGACGCTGCTGCCCCACTTGGGTGTCGTCACATCCATGAGCTTTGTGTCCGTCGGCTCGGAAAGCAACATCTACTTGGTGACCACCGGTGCCGATGGCTGCGTGTACTTGCTGGATGTGAGGCTGTCGAGTGACATGCTTGGCCTCACCAAGCCAGAGCCGACGATGAGCCCGTTGTACTTGAACGTGGCCAACTTTGCCAAGTACGAAGACCCCTTCAAACCCGAACAGGACACACAAGCTCGGCCGTTTCTCAGTGTCGTGCAGGACGAGCTGGAGACCATCGCGCGTAATCGCTTCGATCGGCTCAAGGACAAAACGCGGGCTCACTTGAATGACTTAGAAATGAAACTGAAGATCTTGCTGGCGGAAAACGAAAAGCTCCCGGAGAGCGAGCGGCTCCAGCGCGATGAGTTCGTCATCAACACGGAGTGGCGAGAGAAAATGGAGCGAAAGAACCAGGAGCGAGCGCTCGCTGTACGAGACGGCATCCAGCGAGACCTGGCCAAGATGAACATTGTGCGTGAGCGCATGAAGCACGAGTTCTGGGACTCGGCCAGTGTGCCTGGCGTGAAGCTACGCGGACTGTCGCCACCAGCCTCAGCGTCCATTGCAAATGGAGGCAACCAGACGAGCAGTCTCTTTGTGTACAACTTCCCCATGCGCAAGCTGTCCAAAGCGGAGACCATGCGCTCCAAACGCATTGAGCTACTGCGGCTAGTTGAGTACGAACACCAAAGGCACGAGATCCAGACCGCGGCTGCTGGAGCGAGCAGCTCCAAGAGCAGCGGTCTAGGCCCTGGCGGACGCGCTCGCACTCCCGACATCAGTGCCGTGGCGCCAGAAGAGACCCCGTTGACGCGCTTTCAAGATGCCGTGTCGCCAAATCTCCAGTGGCTCATCAACGCCGGGCTCCACCATCCTTCGCTCAATCGTTGGGTGAGCGACAAGCTCAAGCAGGCGTCAGCATCAGCGCCTGTAGCCACACAACCGAAAGACGGCAAGCCAAACTCAGATGTTGTGGCGATCGTGCCGCCAGGAACTTCGCCATTGGTAATGCCCGTGGCAGCGTTGTCGCTCAATGACACCAACAGCTTCCACATTGCGTACCACCCGGCTGCGCTACGCACTCGCAAGCAACAGCGCATGCAGATCCAACTGCTCAAGGGCTACGTGCGGTTCTTGCTCGTGGAGTTCAACCGCGAATTCCAGGAGCTGTGCAAGCTCAAGGAGGCCAAGATGGAGGAGATCGAGGCCAAAAACGCACGCATCGTCGAGATCAGCAACGAATTAGGTAACACGCAGGCTGCAACTGAGCTCTTCCGGCCCAAATGGGCGCCTGATGAAATCGCAGCGTCGATTTTGGATGTTGCGCCAGAGGAAATGACGCAAACGCCGTATGAGTCTGAAGAAGCGAGACGCAAGCGTGAGCAGGAGGCTGCTGAGCAGGCGGAACTCGAGCGTCAGCGCCAGAAGGACGACGTGGCTGGACGCGCGCTCAAGGATATGATGGACGGCACGCTGGAGGTGAAGAAGGAGAACTTGGTCAACCAGACGCTGGTCAAGGAACAGTGGATGATCGACACGCCAGTGGATGAGATGTCGGCCGAGCAGAAGAAGCTGCTCGCACAGTTTGAAGCCGCCCAGCAAAAGCTCAAAGAGGAGCAGGAAAAGTACAAAAAGTCACTCGACCTGGAGCTCAAGAAGATCCGCGCGGACATTGTCGAGATCTGCAAGGGCTTTGACGACAAGATCAAGGCGCTTCAGGAGGTGGCACTGGGTATGAAGACCAGCGTGATCGTGCAGCAACTGTACGAACTGCGACTTGCGAAGGATCTGCTGGAGCACGAGCACTTGGTCCACGAGACCAAAACCCGTGAGAGTGCCATGCGCACGCTGCTCAACACCATCCGCTTATGTGAGAAGGAGAACGAATTGTTCGCTGCGCAAGTCGAGTCCTGCAAAGATGAGTGGCATCGCTCAGCCGAGGACGACAAGGTACTGGAGAAGGGGGTTCTGAGAGACTTGGAGGACATGCTGAACGCCATGGGCGGCGTCGTGGTGGAGCATGAGCTGGTCAAGCACTTGGTGGAGCTGTACAAGAAGCGCAAGGCCGACGACCTGCGTGTGGGCTACGGTGGCGGAGCGGGCGGAGGAGCAGGCAGTGGGCCGACTGGAGGCACCAAGCGTGGGAAGAGCAACATGCATCTGAGCGGAGGCGGCTCCAAGCACCGACTACTAGCCGAGGCGGGTGAGCAGTCGAGTCGAACGCTGGCGGCGACGACGCTACTGCAGAATCTTCAGGCGTCATCCTCGTCAGGCAACAGTAACGGCGGCAATGACGGTGGCATGGGCGCCGATGGAGAAAACAACTTCGATCCGTTTGCTGGCATCGAGATACCAGCGAGTACGAGCAAGTCTGGCGCTGTGGTGCGCCATGTCGTGCCCCTCGACTACGAAGTCGATCGTCCGGACGGCGTGATGATTGACGACCGCGTGTGGCGCGTGCTGAACCAACTGCGAACCAAGAAGATTTTGGCGGAGCATACAGTGAGAGAGAAGGCGGACCAGTTTACGCACGCGAAGGCGGTGGCCGAAGAGCTACGCGTGAAGCTGCAGGAGCTCCAGGGCGAGTACGAAGACCAGCAAGCCAGCTTGGAAGCGACAACCCATCAGCTCACCGCACTAGCTGAGAATGCACCACTTCTGGTTCACATCAAACAGGGACAAGACGAGACTGGCGGCTCAGGCGAAGAGCTGTTCCGACCCACAGGATCCTCAAGCCAGGAGGCACTGCTGGTTGCACGCTCGAGCGTCGAGTCGCTGAACGATGTGATCCAGTTGCACGGCAAGGACCAAGTCGGCATTCTGGGCAAGATCAAGAACTTCCGCAAGAACATCAACGTCATGGAGTGGGAGCACAGGCTGCTGGAGATGCAGACGCGAGACATGGAGGAACGATACACCGACATCCAGTTGCTGCGCGTCACGAAAGACCTCCAGGAGCTGTTCCACACGGGCGACACGTCCGAGAAGCAGAAGCGCGAGCTCGCGCTGCTCGAGGCCAAGATGGACCACTTGGGTCGCCACCACCAGAGTCACTTGATCAAACTCGATGCCGCACAAACCAAACTCGACAAGCAGCTGCGCGAGCGCATGCGTGAGAACCAGTCATTTGCCGCCCAAGTCGCGCAGCTCGAGATGCAGGTGCAGATCCGCGAAGACATCCTGCTCAGTCGCAAGAGCGCAGCGTTGCGGAACGAGTCGTCGCCCAACGAACAGGAAGCTGGCGAGGGGAACTCAAGGCTCAAGGCCATCACGGTGCGGCGAAAGCTCGTGGATTTGGCGCGCGCGCAGACCGAAGAAATCGAGTTTCTGCGGATGGAGCTCGACAAGATGCGCCGCCGCACGTTCCCGACGTTCGCACAGCAGCACGCGGCCGCGCACTTCGGAGGCGGCAACGGTGTGGATAGCCAATACTGAGAGAACGAATCTGAGCAAAAGAATACGAATATATATGACACACACACAACAATGTACCAAGACTCACCCTCTCACCAATCTGCTCACTGATCCACGAGCTCAATGCCCGTCTGGCTGAACTCGTACCTGTCGATCTGGATCGTCGGCTCGCGTGACATGAAGCTCTCGTTGATCCAGTCTACACCCGTCTCCATAGCAGCGGCCATGTGCGCCTGAAGAACTGTTCGCAGTTCATCCGAGGTATCGCACGCGTAAACGACCTGCCCCGAGAACAGCAGCACGTTCTCCGTGCCTGGATACTTGCGGAAGGCTTTGCAGAAACGTTTGAACGCGCGTTCGTCGTCTTCGCAGGTAATCGCGAAAAAGCCGCGGTGGCCATACACCCCGTCCAACTCCAGCAAGTGCTCAGGATCATTTCTCACGATGCCGTGGACGTAGAAGTGGTCTTTCGATCGAGTGACTCGAAGATTTGCGCGGTGCCGACGAGGCAGCCGAGGAAATAGTCTTGCATCAAGCAAAGCTTCTCCACGTCGCTGGCTTCTGACTGAGGAGATATAGCTGCTGTCTGTGTGTGTGTCGTACGGTCGAACTTGTTCATGAGGTTGATCGCGTCGTATGCGTTCGTCGCAAAATCCAATCGAGCCTCGCGTGGCATTGTGCGCAGTTGGTCGGGTCGACGAATGTATCCAATGATCTCCTGGAGCCGACTCAACGTGTCGACTGCCTTTGCGGCCACTTGTTGCCCCTCGGACGTTGGAGCCCCTTGCAGTTGCTTCAGCATCTCAAACGCTGTGCGCAGAATACACGTCGATTGGCGAAAGGCATCCATGTGACCCTGCATCTCGTCAGCCAGTCCTGAAGGGAGACTCGTCGAGCCAACCGAAGATCTTGAAGCAGGCTCGTCGAATTGTCTGTAGAGGAGCTCGGCGATGATGAGTCAGAGAAAGAAGGAGCCGTTCCGACGGCAGGAATATTGGTGTCTTCCGTGGTCTTGGCCTTGTTCTTCGTCTTGTTTTTCTTGCTCTTCTTCTTGTAGCTCGCTTCTCCTTCACTTGACGCTGCTGCTGCTCTGTTTGTACCCGTTGTCGACGATGACGCTGGCTGACGAGCAGTTCCACTGGTGAACGGCGACTGTCCAACTCGTTCTTCCTCGCGCTGATTGGCAATTGATTTCCGCAGACGCTCTTCGGACAGTTCGCCCTGGTGGCGGAATTGAGCTTCACGGTTCTTTGAGTGGATCACGCTGTGAATATACTCTTGCTCGACAATCTTCCGGACAATCTCACGCTTCCATTCCACGTCGCTCGTGAGATCACTCACACTGTTTCCAGCAGCATCGCGCTGTCGGACATCAGCGCCAAGTGCAACTAGAAGATTGTAGAGCTCGCGATGGCCGTTCTTCACTGCCAGGTGAACCAAGGTCTCCTTTGTCTTGTAGGTTGGCGTGTTCAGATCACGACGGTTGTCTGCCTCGAGGATCATCAGCACGGCGTCGATGCACCCGGCATCGGCAGCGCTATGGATAGCAAGTCGATCCATAAGCGAGTGAAGTCGAGATAGCGCGTCGGCGGGTTCACGGCGAAAGTGACCCGCAGGCTGCCAATGTAGCGCACCCATTTGAAGGAACCATTCCAGGAGAGCTGGATCACGAGCAAGACCGGCAGCTACGTGATGCAGCATAGTCGACAACTCATCAAGACAGGAGACTTGCAGCATGATCTCCGGATCTTTCTGGATCGTCTCTTTCAGTTTGCGCACTTCCTGGTCGGTCAACTCGCCTCCGCAGTCTTCAAGCATATCCATCAGCATGCAGAAGTGTTCCTCGCGCTTGTGGTTGTTGATCTTGGCCTTGAAGTCACGACTGCCGAACTTCCTTGAAAGCACGTCTCGATAATACGGCAAGAAAAAGTACGTCGACTCGATCGTCGCTGCGTCCTGACCAACAAACCGGCGACTGATAATACCAGCAGCACGACGACAGAACGCGCTGATCCCATCATCACTCACACCCGACGTCGTCACAGTCTCCGTGCGCAGCAGTTTCGATGCGTCGACACTTCCATCCACGTTCAGACAGTCGAGAATGAGCATGAGCGGCATCATCACCGCGTCTTCAAGAGCACGATTGATGATGTCTTGACGTGGAATACCAGGGTCTTGGGCGCCCATGAGACGTTCGTAGAAAGAGCGGCGACCCAGTCCGTCACAGAGCGCGTGGAAGAGATCGGTCAAGTCATCGTTGAGCTTGAGCAGATCACGTGAGAGCACGCGAGTCTTCAACACCTCGCGAGCACACTGATCCGCGACGCGGACGAGTCCATCTTTGAGACTCACCGACTCACTCGAGCTCGCGAGCACCGAGAAATCCTGCTCTACGATCAGTCGCGTCGTTGGCGACACGTCCCGCAAGTGATACGAGTTCGGATCGCGTGGAATGCCCGCAGCCTTTTTGACAACCAGCGTGTTGTACAGCAGTGACAGTTGCTGCATCAAGAACGTCATGTAATTGCCGGCGTCCGGGGCAACATAGTGCGGCGTGAACTCCTCGTCGTAGTTGTCGCCAAAGTTGCGATCGCGCAGGATGAGGGACGACTTTTTGTCACTCGGGATCGCCGACGTACATGACTTGAGAGCCGAAACCACCCACACAAACTCGGCCAGGAACAGGGCGGGGATATGCTCGGCCATGCGAAACACCAGCGCTGGAGCCAACACATCGACTAATTTCAACGTCAGCTCCTTCGGGATGCGAGGCTCCAGCAACGTGATGAGATCTTCTGCTTGAGTAATGGACGGGTACCGCAACTGCAGCGCCGCAACACGCGACTGCTTGAACTGGATCGCGGCATAAGCCACAGCCGTCGCCTCTACGAGCGTCCGCTTTTCGTGCTTGACTTCACGGTACGTGGCGTACACTTGCTCGATCATATCCTCCATTTTTAATCATGAAACACACCAGATCCATCTGCAGATCCTCTTCGAACGCCGCATCAAAGAGCTGCTTGCGCTCGGCTGCCGACACCACTGAAGCAGCCACAGACGCAGCTGACTGCTCACTACTACTAATGCGGCTGGTGCTGGTGGCTGCCTCCACACTCTCTGGGAAGAAGTCGTCGGGCACTCGGAGGACTTCGTAATAGTTCGTGAACCGCGAAAGATCGCCCAGATCATCCACGGCGGCAGCGTTGCCACCACTCGCTGCTGTCGCCTTCTTGCTTTTCGACGATTTGCTCTTTGCTGGAAGCGTCATGGCTTCGACTCTCTTCAAGACGGCCATCCATGACTTCAGACGGTTGAGAAAGTGCGCGTGGGAGTCCTCTTGGACGGCTTATGACGACTTGTTGTTGCTGGTGAAAAACTGCGCGACGCGCTCCCGCAGCGTGATCGCCGACTGGCAGGCCGCCAGCGCACGCGGCAATTGGTGGAGTAGCACAGGCGAGAGCTGCGACGGAGGCGCCGCGGCGATGGCGTTGACGACGGCGTGGAACGAATCCAACGTCACGCGGCCACTGGAGGACGGCGTGACGCCACTGCCGAGTCCATGGCCACCCGCACGCAGCAGCCAGTCCAAGAAGAACTGCGTGGCGCGCTTGTACTTGCCGTAGACGCCGTGGAGGAAGCCCTCGGGCTCGTTCGGCGCCATGGTCTCTTCCGTGCGGGGGGGAATTCTAGAATGTGAGTGACGGATTGTTGTTGCCTTTGCTTCAGAGGCGCTTCGCACAGATTTGGATATTGATTGTGATTGGTCAATAGGGAGTTCAATAGCCAATCAGATGCTGCGTATCTTGTGAGGTCCGTGGTCGGGAATGTTGTCCCTGTGATGATGTGGCCGACGCCTTTCTCGGTTGAGCGACTGGAACAGCAAATGCATCGGTATGACAGACACAATGCACTTCACAATACACTCATTCAATGGGGTGAGGAGCACGTTGCCAACTGTATTTGATAAACGAACGACACACCCACAGACAAAAATGAAAACGACGGCCCGACCCCGACGGTGTCCGTGCGGATGACCATGTTCTTACTTACAGACGTACGCCGCAGTCCTTCTTCGGCTTCTTGGTGGCGCTGCCGCTGGCGCTGCTGCCCTTGCCCTTGCCAGTGTCCTTACCCTTCGACGTGGATCCGCCAGGCGCGACAACATCAGGCTTGGTGGTGGCAGGAGCCATCGTGCTGGGGGTAACAGGCGTGGCATCCGAGTCAGTGCTGTCCGAGGCGTCAGAGCTGGCAGACGGGGTGGATGGAGCGGCAGTGGTGACCGCAGGAGCCGTAGTCGTAGCCGCTGGAGCCGTAGTGGTGGTAGTCTCTGGAGCAGCAGTCGTGGCAGCTGGGGCGGTGGTCGTGACGGTAGGGGCAGTGGTGGCGGCGGCAGGCGGAGCAGTCGTCAAGGCAGGAGTCCCCGTCGTCGCCGCTGGCGCAGCGGTGGTAGCCGCTGGAGTCGAGTTCGACGAGCCGCCGCCGATCTTCTCGTTGATGAAGTCCAAGACGCTGGTCACACGCGTGTACACGCCAGGAGCTTCGCCACAGGCACCACCCCAGCTGACAATGCCGACAAGCACATTGCTCGAAATCAGCGCACCGCCCGAGTCGCCCTGGCAGGTGTCCTTGTTGCCGCCTTCACCGGCACAAAGCATCTCGGCAGTGATTCGGTTGTTGTAGCTCTTGTTACACACCGCGTTGGAGATCATCTTGACGTTGACCTCGAGCAGCGTGGTCGACGGGACAAGCGTCTCCGTCACGCCCCAGCCACGCACGACCGCCATGGTGTTCTCCTTGTTCTGGGAGCCATCCGCCTTGCACAGGCCCAGTGGCGTGACCGTCGATGCCTTCTCGAGCTTCATGATCGCGACATCGAAGACGTGGGTGTCCTTGACATACTTAGGGTGGACCCACACATTCGTGACAAGCAAACGCTCGCCGTCCTTGCTGCCGCTCGAGTACTGTGAGCCGAGGGACACGTACGTGGTGTTCTTGACGCAGTGAGCCGCGGTGACAATGTACTGAGGCGCGATCAGCGTGCCGCCGCAGTAGGTGCTGCCTTCCGCCGTCTTGCGGAGCGAGGCCGTGTACGGGTACTTGGTGGCGTCGGCCTCCGAGCCGCCGTAGATGCGGTCCTCCTCGTTGGTCGAGCGGTCCTCGTCATCCATGGAAGACTCGGTGTCGGCAAAGCTCCATGCGGCGCTGGTGGTGAACGCGCAGCCCATGAGGGCGACGCTGGCAAGCGCCAAGACACGCTGGAGCTGCATATTCAACAGATAGAGATAGAGAGGAAAGTACGGGACTGCACACGAATTGCTCTTCGGTCGATGACTCGCAAATTGGGCAATAGCTCTAACGGGAGTCAGCGGCAAAGGCGAGTTGCTAGGATGGAGAGACGGCAGAGCCGGTCGCGGCAGCAGATCCACACGAGTCAGAAGGCATGCAGGTCAAACGACCACGCGAGCCGCGGCTCTGCACACGCCTTCTGGTGTCTGGGCTTTCATCCGCAACAGCCGGTCACGTCGAGAATCGAGTGTATTTTACGGTCAACGCCTGCAGTTGTGGCCATTTTTGCCCAAACGTGAGCGGTCAACAGCTGGTATTGCGGAAGAGAGTGAGAGTGAGAGCGCGACGAGCCAAAAGCCGGTGGGGTGGCGGCGGGTGACCCCAACCGAACATGTCCAGCAAGCCGTTTGGCGAAGAGGCAACTCGCTGGGTAGATAAGTCGGTCTGCCAGAGCTTTTCTTCTGGATGGATAAAGCTGATGAGAAGAATTGAAGTAAGACATCACCCACGCCACAGCTATAATACGTCCGCTGATCGCGGTGTGTGTTCTTCCGTCGTGGCGATTTGAGCCGCTGACTGCCCGCTTCCATCATCAACCAAAGAAGCCAGAGCAACGACCAGCAGATCAAAGTGACTTCAGCGACAGTTGCTGATCGCAAAGACACATTACCTGTATGAACATATATTTGATTGCATCGAATCCATACTTTGATGTATTGATAGAGGCTACTAAGTACGATTATTTCTCAAATTCCATTAGTCAATTTTAGTACCAGATGATTGGCCAAAATTTAACACGTCTAGATCACCAGAGTGATGGTCGTTCTGCTTCCAGAAGTGCATCACGCTCCAATCTTCATCGTGAGGCCATCGCCGACGGAAGACATCTTCATCACCATCATGCTGCGTCCGTCGCTGCTGCGTCGCGCTGTTCTCGGCTCGCTGCTCGCCTTCCCGCACACTGCGCGCGTCTCGCGCGTCGCCACGTGGCGTGGCTTGGCGTCCGTGTCGTCGAATCGGCTGGTCGCGTGCGTCCAGTCGCGCACGTTGCCGCCCTTCGAGCGTCTCCAGATCAGCGACATCGCACCGGCAATCAAGGACGCTGCCGCGGACTACACGCGCGAACTACGTGAGCTGGAGGACAAGCTCAAGACCCACTTGCCCCAGCAGATCAAGTGGGAGGACGTCGTGAACCCACTGGAGCTGCAGAGCGACCCGCTCTCCCGCATGTGGGGCGTCGTGGGCCACTTGATGAGCGTCCGCAACTCGGACGAGCTGCGCCAAGTCCACGACCAGCTGCAGCAACTAGTGATCGAGACCTTCACGGAGACCTCGCAGAGCAAGACGCTGTACGACGCGTACCAGGCTGTCCGCAACAGCGCCGAATGGGACCAGCTCACGCTCGCCCAGCAGGTATGACCGACCAGAACATTGACTTACATGTTCATGGTGGTAGTAACTAAGGTGTATTCGTTCTGTAGCGTGTGATCGACCTGAGCCTGCGCGGTGCCAACCTCAGCGGCGTGGGTCTCGAAGGTGAAGAGAAGGAGCGATTCAACAAGCTCAAGCTGCGCGCGGCAGAGCTGGTGGGGTTGCAATCCTTCATGGGAATTCGTTTGGTTGTTTTTTTCACGACTGATCTCAACGGGTTTTATTGTGTAGAGCACCAAGTTTTCGTCGAATCTGCTTGATGCTACCAAGGCGTTTTCGCTCATTGTCGCCGACAAGAACGAGTTGCGTGGACTCCCGGAGTCGCTTCTGCAAGTGTTTTCGCAGAGCGCTCGCGAAGATGGCCACGCCGACTCCACGGCGGAGACTGGTCCATGGCGCATCACGCTCGACCCACCGTCGTACGTGCAGTTCATGAAATACGCAGCCAACCGCTCACTCCGCGAGCAGCTCCATCGAGCGTCGATCACGCGCGCAAGTGCTGGCACCCAGTACGACAACGAGGAAATCATCCAGGAAATCCTCAAGATCCGTAAGGAAATGGCGGGTTTGCTCGGCTTCAACACGTTCGCGGAAGTGAGTCTGGCGAAGAAGATGGCGCCGAGCGTTGACGAAGTCCAGAAGATGCACGAGGAGCTGCGTGAGAAATGTCTCGATATGGCCAAGGAGGAGATCCGCCTCCTCAGCGAGTACGCGCAGCAACACGGTCAGACGGAGCCACTCGCACCGTGGGATCTGGGTTACTGGTCCGAGCAGCTCAAGGCCGAGAAGTATCTCTTCTCGGACGAAGAGATCAAGCCGTACTTCCCACTGGAGAAGGTTCTCGACGGTCTCTTTGGCCTCACCGCGAAGCTCTTTGGTGTGAGCATCGAGGCGGCAGACGGCCAGGCTGAAGTCTGGAACAAGGACGTGCGCTTCTTCCACGCGCGAAGCCTCGAGGGCGAGAAGGAGATCATCGCCGGCTTCTACCTGGATCCGTTCTCACGGCCAAAGGAGAAGAACGGCGGCGCGTGGATGAATGTGTGCGTGGACCGCAGCAAGTTGCTCGGACCGGAAGATCGCAACGGCCTACGTGTGCCGGTGGCGTATTTGATCTGTAACCAGTCACCACCAGTTGGCGACAAGCCAAGTCTCATGACGTTCCGTGAGGTCGAGACGCTCTTCCACGAATTCGGCCACGGTCTGCAGCACATGCTCACCACTGTCGACTACGGCGCCGTCGCCGGCATCAATGGCATCGAGTGGGACGCCGTGGAGATCCCGTCGCAGATGATGGAGAACTTCTGCTACCACGAACGCGAGTCGCTTCTACGTATCTTGCGCATGTCTGACGTTTCATGCGAGCCACTCACCCTTTCTGCGTCTGTGATATAGCAACGCTCAAGTCCATCAGCGGCCACTACGAGACAGGCGCTCCGCTTCCGACGGAGCTCTTCGAGAAGATCAAGGCTGCGCGCAACTACATGGTGGCCACGCAGATGCTGCGCCAGCTAGCGTTCGGCGCGCTGGATATGCACTTGCACCACCACTACGACGGCTCCGAGTCGCTCTTTGACGTTCAGAAGCGCATGCTGCAACGGTGCGTCTCCTCCCACTTCCTTCACGCAACTGTTCGTTGCTGTTCGCAAACCTGGTCGCTGACTCTTGTCTCTTTGCTGAACGTAACAGCTACTCGGTCATGGAACCTCTGGACGAAGACCGTTTCCTGTGCTCGTTCAGCCACATCTTCGCCGGCGGATACGCGGCCGGCTACTACAGCTACAAGTGGGCCGAGATCTTGTCGTGTGACGCGTATGGAGCCTTCGAAGAAGCTCAGCAGGCGGACGCCACATCGAGTGAGGAGCTCCTTGCGCGCGTGGGCCGCCAGTTCCGCGACACGATCCTCGCACGCGGCGGTGGCCAGCATCCGCTTCAAGTCTTCGAGGCATTCCGCGGTCGCAAGCCGTCCATGGTGCCACTGCTCACGCAGTACGGACTCGCCAAGTGAACCCGCGAGTGAGTGGAGAGCTGCTGCAACGTAGGTACAGTACTGTAGTCACACAGTCAGTCGACCGGCCGACTGGTCGCCCGACGAGAAAAAAGAATCCTCAGTCTTTTTTAACCAGCGCGGCGTGCCATTGGCTGAGAGCTCATGGAGCTCCTCGTTCTTTTCTTTCGAAGAGCTCCGAAAATCCGATTGTCAAGACGCAACTTCAACTTCAAGAACCTCATGACCACTTGCGGGACTATCACACTCAGCATCATCATTCGATAATAGAGGTGATTATTCATGTGGATAAAGTCAAAGACGTGAGAAATGAAAAATCATGTCACACAGGTATACTCATTGTGGAAGGTATTCTTCATATTCTTCACTTTTCTTCCTTTGATTGTTGATGGGACCTCGTTGCTTTGGCTCAAGTCGCAGCAACACGCGCCTGGTCCGCTGCGCCTTCAAGCAGCCAGCACGGCATCCACACCCACACACGCGCATCCACACGCATCCGCACGCAACACCATTCGCCGGCAAGATCCCTTCGTTCCATTCACGAACCAAACACGCAAGCGTCGGTGCCTCATCTACTGTACGGTACTGGTCGCGGCTCCTCTCTCTCTCCTCTTTCGCCAGCCCTCTCGCTCTCATCCGGTGCTTCGCATTCCACAACGGCCGCGTTATTTCACAAAAGATCGCGAGCAGCGCATTCGTCTAACTGCTCACTCTCTCACAATCTCTCGCTGTCTGTGACGACCCGCGCTTCGTCCATTTCATTTCACCTCACACCGCGCCACGCACAGTCAAACGCACTGCCCAGTCGCGCGTGCTTCCTCCATCTCCTCTCCGTAACTCCCTGTTTGCGCGCGTCAGTTCGACTCGCTTGTCCTCGTCGTCATCCCCCTCACTCGCGCCTCTGCCGGTCTCCACCCTGCAGTCAATCACGATGGTGGCCACTGCGACCATGACCCAGACGATCTCGCCACAGAACAAGTTACGAACCTATATCGTGTTAACCAAGTCGTCCCGCACGCGGTTGGCGAGCTTCAGCGACCTTCTCGAGGAGTCGTCGCCCACGAATGGAAACCACAGCGCGAGTATGAAGACGCTCAAGAGCTCCTCCTCGTTCAGCGGCTTCTCGCAGCCGCAGGCCATCCCCGACGAGCTGCTCGCGTACGAGAGCTACGCGGCCGTGGCCTCGCGCTTCCAGAGCGGCGCCGCGTCGGCCCATGCGGCGTCGGCGTCCGCCACGTCGCCCACGCGCGATCTGCGCTGGAGCGACATCTCGCGTCCGCGTCTCCACATCGCGACGATGCTCAAGAACGGCAAGCCGCTCAGCCAGAAGGCCCGCAAGCGCCAGCTGCGCCGCAACCGCTCGTCCAGCGGCAACCCGAACGACCACCTGGAGGTCCACGCGCTCGAACTCTGCTTTGAGTTTCTGGATCTCCCGGACCTGCAGACCTCGACCGCCGTGTGCACCGAGTTCCGCGACGTCATCAAGAGCTCAGGTCACCTGCTCGTGGGTCTGTACGCGCGCAAGTGGCGCAACGACGCGCACATGGCGCGCGGCTACTACGCGCTGAGCTTTGAGCCGGCGCTGGCCATGTACCAGCAGCGCCGCGCCGACTTTGACTACCAGATCGCCACGCGCAGCCAAGTGACCAAGCGCGCGGACGCCACGTACGAGATCCTGAACAACTCGCTGCTGCGCACGCTGCGCAACGGCGCCGTGGACTCGGTGCGCGGCACCAAACCGCTGCCTGTGCTGTCGTGCGCGCAGGCGCTGGGCCAGCGCGTGAGCTACTACGAAGTGACCATGAAGGGCTGCGGCAGCGTGGGCGTGGTCTCGCTCTCGGACGCTGTGACCCGCAGTGCCTACGGCTATGGGTCGGACGAACACGTCGGCTGGAAGGGCGTGGCGTTCGGCTACCACGGCAACGACGGCGATTTCGTCTACAATGACGGATCCGCTCCGTATGGGGGTTTGTGGACGCCCTACGGGCCATCGTGGGGCGGCAACAACACGCAGGATGACGCGGACGCGGCGCTGTTCACCGTCGGCTGCGGCTTGAACCTGGCGTCACAGAAGCTCTTCTTCACGCTCAACGGTACGTTCCTGGGCTACGCGCCCATCGCCGTGCCTGAGGGCGAGTACGCCGCAGCCGTGTCGTTACATGCGTTCAACGACCAGGCCATCATGAATGCGGGATCGGCCCCATTCCGCTTTGACATTGAGGGTTTTTGTGCAAGCCCTTAGTTTCCAGGGTTCGGACGCGGAACGCCTAGCGGCTTTCGGGGCTCTTGGTATTTGTCGCCTTTCTAGTAGTAGCTGTTGACCTTCTCACGAGTGGAGAAGGAAGAAAGCGGCTGAGAATGGAGGGGACAGAAGATGGGAGACTGGAAGGACTGCTGGGCGGTGGGTGCTGCTGGATCGCGAGTGGCTTTGATCGTGGCCATTTAATCGTCGACAACCGGGAAGCATCGAGTCGCGCACTCGAGCCTGAAGCTAGGGGCTTGCACAATGGCAGACCTCGAGATTCAAGAAAAACTGTGGCGTGACAAGAGTCTAGTTTGTGCACGTTTGCATATCCTCTCAGCCCGGTGTCGGGCCGTGTTTGGCCTGCTCGCCGTGTATTATGAATGACATGCATTTCTTCGTTATCTGCTTCGCTTGTGTTCTTTGTGTCCTTTGTCTTCTTTCATGTGTCTGCTTACAGCTCACGCAGCTCACCCCCATCAGGAAGCAACGACTGCGTCTGATCTTGGTTCTCACACAGAAGCCCATCGCTGGAGAAGGTCTTCGCTTCCGCCTCAGGACGGTTGGTCGCCTCATCACGAGTGATGCCACCGTTTCGTTTGCTCTCCACACCGAGAAGCCCCACGTCCAAGTCCGCATCACTCGACAAAGTCTCCACTTCCTCGCTGTCTCCCACCAATGGCGAGATCGTCTCGGATGAAAACGACAAGGCATTTTCGCCCACTTCTGAGACCGGTGAGGCCAAGCGAGTTGTTCGCCGCATGAAATTCTTGACGGCACTGGTGGCAGTCGACGCCAACGCAATTGGTGATGCGGGGCTTGGAGTCGTCTTCGTACTTTCGTCCGAGTTCACGCTCGGCAGCGTGCGGTAGGACAGACGTCGTGCGTTGATGGTCACCTTCTTGGTCGCTTCTGTGATCGCATCCTCAATGAGCCGCATCCACTCAATCTTAGCGTGGCTGCTATCAGCGTACACCGTGAATGACTTGACTGGGTTGGAGATCTGGAACGCGTGCTTGCTCATGACGCTTTCAGGGACGTCACTCACTCGCGTCAGCTTCAATCGCAGCGAGTTGTGTGGGTTCCAGTAGCCGGACATCCCTTTGTCCGCATACAAGAGCTGGTCGTTGAACAGGAAGAAGCGGTAGGTCTGGTTACGCGAGCGGCACTTCTTGGTCAGGTCACCCTCCCAAATGAAATGAGTCGTGTCTTTGAGGTAGAATCCCCCGCGATTAATGCGCTTGATCACGGAGTGGAGCTCTTCAGACCGTTGGCGACGCTGGATGGTCTGCTTCATCTTATCCACGAGCATGTGGATGTCGCCCATGACTCGCCATGGATCGTCACTCGCAGCCGCAGCCTCGATGTTCTCTAACCACTCCGCCGTCGCAGCGGGCACATGAGGACTCGCAGCATTGCGGTCTTCGTCATTCTCATCGATGTACGGCACATGCTGATCTTCAAGCATCGTGTGGACTTTCGTCAATAGGTTGCAGAATGCACGACGCTCTACAGACATGTCGAGGAACAGGCACGTCGAGATGCAGAATCGCAGGAGATCGAGGCAATGCATCGTCAGCGTGAGATCCGACTGAGCGTCACAGAGGATGGACGTCGACAGTGCGAGGAGATAAAACCACACCCGCTCAAAGAGCACCTTAATGAGCTCTGGGCTGATCGAGGCATCGACGCCGACGAAGTTGAACGTGAAGTACGACCGCGAAAGGTCCTTCATGAGCTCCTCAGACTGCGAGATCGATCGAGCAACGCTTGATCGGAACTTGTCGATGTCGAGGTCAGCGAGCGACAGCGTGGACTCGCGGCTCTTCGGCACAAATCGTGAGCCCTTGATGTGCATCGGATTGCGTGCGATGTCATCGTACACTTCTTCTAAGAACTTTCGAGGCAGGTCCTTCCCGTTGTCGATGCCTCGATTGTTTTTCACAAACTGGTCACGCGACATCTTGTTTTTCTTGACTTGGGGGTTGTGCAAGTCCGTGTTCAGCATGATGATGGAGTACGCGATGATCATGGCCGTGTCCGCGGATGAAAACGATGCTGGAGAGTCTTCCCAGAAGCACTGAGCGAAAGCTTCGACCATCCGTTCGATCTTCTGAGCTTCTCCGGGTAAGCGGAATCCACCGTTCGTCAAGAAGTGGCGGAGTGACTCAACGAGAGTCATACCTTTGAACGAAATGGCCCGTACGTAGGTGAGACGAACTTGGACCTTGAAGTCTTCGTCGCCTTCACCCAAATAGTCACCAATCTCGGCTTCTTCAAAGAACTCGTGGTAAATCCGAAGAAATGACGTGATTTCGCGCGGCGTCTCTTTGATGAAGTTCATGGCGACGAGGTATTCGATCGCTTTCTTCAGACTCTTCGAAGACGCGAGTTCCATTGCGCGCTTGAGTTGTTGCTGGTTACGTTGCTGGATCTCGTTGCGCATCCTGACGTTGATGCTGCCGAACTTGGGGTTGAACCTTCGCGATCCTGGTCCTTTTTTCTCCTTGAGATCTGGAGAGCCGGCTGCATCGACACTCATTGGTCCAGTCGCAGACGAGGGTGAAGCTGGGATGTCGACTGGCAATTGGGGCACCGTCTCGGACTCATCTGCTTGTTCATCTTGCTCCCAGCCACCATTCTCCATCGACAAAAGCCGCGTTCTCGCGTCTCGGTTGATTAGATTCGCGTGGCCGCTGGCATCCATCACACTTCGTGCAATCGCGAGGATAGTCGTCATCGCTTGCGTCTGAAGAGCCATGCGGGAGGCATCAGTTTCCTCCTCGATCGTCGTAGGAGTGTTGGAGTTGTTCCCTTCGGCGATACTGCATAGCGCACCGCAAAGATGTTCGAAGATCTTCCACTGCTGGACGCGCTCCATGTCGTAGTTGAGAAACATCTCGACGACGTTGTGGGGAAGCTGGAACCACGGCATGACCTCGTCCATAATGTCCATCTGATTGCTCACTGCACCGGTTGACGTGCTGCGGAGAATGCGCAAGAACAAGTGTTCGAACAGCAATGCGAACTCGACTTTGACGTGCCGTCGGTAGTGGTTCCACAACGTCGAAATCAGCGTGAGACTCGCTCGGAACACGGAGGTAGACCACATGAGTGCCGTTGAGTTCACCGTCGAGAACACAATCCGACGGATCATCTGGCCGAAGGCTCGATGCTCGCGAACGTTCACACCGGCAGCGTGCAGCGCAGAGTTGAGCGCTCGAAGTGCGTTGACGATCGCCGCTTGATCACGATCAGACCCTTGGTCGTTGGTTTGTGTGATTTTGCGGCTGACAGACTTTATCAGAGTGATGACGAGTTGGAAGGCGTTCTTCTGAGCCTATCAGGATCGGTAACGAAGCGATCAGAGAAAAACTAGGGGATGCAGTGCAGAAAATGAAATCCGTACCACGGAAGGCGTCGATAGATCAAGCACCGACGAAAGTTCGGAGCAGAACGTCACGGATTGGACTGATGGATGGGTCTACACAGAGATCGTCAGCAATTGAAAGACTCCCTTCGACGTTTCACAGCAATTCCCACCTTGAAAACGCCAAGAAGCTTTTCCGTCGACTTCACGATCTCGACCCCACTGATGGTGTCTTCGACCAAGTCGGAAACGATAGCACTGACAACGTCTTGAGATGATCGTAGTGCAGACATGCGATGCTGTTGACTGAGGCGGGTCTGGTGCTCTATCCGCTCTGCCTCGTACCGGCTCATGATCTTGTACACAAGTTCGTCTTCGATCGATTTCGTCAGCGACGCGTCGAAATCGCCAACGAAGATAAGCGCCATGAGTGTTGCGTGAAGGACGGGCGCAGGATATCCACTCATGTGTTTACGAACGACCTTGCGGAAGAACGGAAGCACAAGACCGAACCTGGATTTCACACCTTGATGACACAGCGATGTCAGCGCCTCCATCACGACGTCCAGTCGACACAACTTCGATGACTGAAGTATGTTCTCGAACAGACATGCGTCGAGACATTGTGACAATGCCTGGACTGCGACTTCAGCCACAGAGCCATGTCGCGTGTAGCAGGCGAGAAGAAGTGGGTACATGTAGAACTCAGCCAGCTCGTGAGAGATCATCTGCAGACCATCTACGAATGGACGATCAGATGAGTCGTCATCAACGTGCAAGATCGCTAGGTCTCAAGACAAACCTGATTGAATGGAAGCCGATGAAATGCTTGGACTCTCAACGACGCTGATTTCACGCACTTCGTCTGCTTTCGATGATGTCGGCGTTCGCTGCTCTTCGTCTTCTCCGCGTTCGTTCTTGTTCCCGAGAAGCCCATGCATAACCGATATCCAGTGGCTCGACAGGTCTCCCAGGCTGTGGAGCTTCTTCTTGTAAGCCAGACAAACCTCAGTCCCGCCAGTCGTCGCGTTTAGATCAGCGCTAAACCCGTCAGGGGATTTCTCCAATTTGAGATACCTACGAGATGGAAACTCGCGTCAGTGAACACTCGGCATATTTCGTACGGGTATTTCAATCTGTACCCGTAAGGAAGTTTGTCGCCTTTCTTCGGGAAGAGCACGGAGACGTCGACGATTGAAGAGTTCATGGATCTTCTAAAGCACAAATGCATGCGTTCTCCTTGTGTTCCCTATCAACGACACGATCAGAACACTTGGTTACTGTGCTGCCATCAAGATCTGCTCGAGTTCTTAACGTACCGTGTTCAGGTTCGCTGGTGCTCCACGCCGCTGCACGACCTCGTAGTCATTCGGGACAAACTCACCGCGCTCCGGAAAGATCACCAGAATCTCACTGATCGGCGGTTTGCTTGAGGATCGATCGCGGTTCACACACAGGTAGATGAACACGCCCCCTCCGCCTTTGTTGAGATCCGCTCGCTGGCCGGTAGGAGATCTCTCGATCTGCTCGACGAGAACCGGTACTTAGCCCAAATCCCATACAATTCGTGCACGGGTAAACTCACCTTCGTGTACCTCTCTGGTACTGCGTCTCCCGTGAAGATGCATGCGATGTCGGTGATCGGCTGCTGCTCCTCGCTCTCAAACTTCTTCCAACGAGGCAATTCATCCCCGCCAGCTCTGCAAGAATCACACAAATTGACGTCAGTACCATTTCAAAGACCTGGTTATCGTCAGCAAGTCCGTACTGCATGGCGCGGCGTCCATAACGGCTCTTGGTCTTCTCGATCGCGATGGGCACGAGCGCGCGGAATCGGTCTTGTGGGCTTCTCGGTGGCTCTGCTCCTCGTGGCGATGCACAAGCAACAGTACCTCCCTCCTCATGGCCTGAACTGCCACTGCTATTTTCTCGCATCTGCCTTGGATCCTCCTGGGGACGGCGCCTGGCCGCCAGCGTCGTGACGCACACGTCGCGTAGATACCCAAAGGCTTCTTCATCCGCTGCAGTATCCTGCAGAAGCTGTGTAATAGCACTGCGAAGCATGACTTCCTGCGGAGAATGTTGAATCACTGACGGGATTTTCACCGCCATTGGTGGGGAAGGCAGCCCAACGGATCCGATGGGCTCATCGCCTGCCAACGCCAGATCCAGATCCAGCGCAAGCTGCGACACTGGCTCGTTGATGGTGTTTTCCACCTCCGCCGTAGCCCTGCTCATCTTGGAC